>JAJOOS010027958.1:0-10159 GCA_029582725.1 Solanum chiquidenum | reverse complement strand
TACGAATCGAGGACATTTTCACAACAGGAGAAAATATCTCGTCAAAGTCAATACCCTTCCTTTGACCAAATCCCTTAACAACCAATCTAGCTTTGTACATTGGCTTCAAGTTGTGTTCTTCAACTTTAACTTTGAACACCCACTTGTTCTTCAAAGCTCTCATGCCCTTGGGCAATTTTACCAACTCATAAGTGTGGTTCTCATGCAGAGATTTCATCTCATCTTGCATGGCTTCAATCCATTTGTCCTTATGCTCATCTTCAATGGCTTCCTCATAACATTCAGGTTCTCCCCCGTCAGTGAGTAATACATACTCATTAGGTGAATAACGAGAGGAAGGAACACGCTGTCTTGTGGACCTCCTGAGAGGAATATTTGATTCGTCCACAACTTCATGAGCAGGAGCATCATCAATAACAACATCATTGTTATTATCAACATCAACATGTTGATTCAATACATGATTATGGGCGTCACCGTGATCATCAAACCCAACAACATCATGCATATTTGTGTGAGGAACTTCATCTAGATGAACTATGCCATCAAAACTTGAAGATTCTAGCTTCTCCGCTTTGTCAATATCTTCAATTGTTTGATTCTCTATGAAAATGATATCACGGCTTCTCACAAGTTTCTTCTCAATTGGATCATATAGCCTATAACCAAATTCATCAAGGCCCTATCCAACAAAGATGCACTGCCTTGTTTTGGCATCTAACTTTGACCTCTCATCTTTCGGCACATGTACAAAAGCTTTGCAACCAAATACTCTCAAATGGTCATAAGAAACATCCTTTCCATACCAAATACTATTTGGTATATCACTTTGCAAAGCAACAACAGGAGATAGATTAATAACATGTGCAGCGGTCAATAAAGCCTCACCCCAAAATGAGTTCGGCAACTTTGCTTCAGAAAGCAAACATCTAACTCTTTCCATCAAGGTCCTGTTCATCCTCTCAGCCAAACCATTAAGCTGAGGAGTCTTAGGAGGAGTCTTCTGGTGTCTAATACCTTGATGCTTGCAGTATTCGTCAAATGGTCCACAATATTCACCACCATTATCAGTACGAATACATTTCAGTTTCTTTCCAGTTTCTCTTTCAACCGAAGCCTGAAACTGCTTGAAGACACCTAACACTTAGTCTTTAGTCTTCAAGACATAGACCCAAAGTTTTCTCGAGCAGTCGTCAATAAAAGTGACAAAGTAGAGTGCACCACCCAATGTCCTTGTCTTCATTGGACCGCATAAATCAGAGTGCACCAATTCAAGCAACTCTGTCTTTCTTGAAGGAGGGTAAGACTTAAAGGAAACTCTATTTTGTTTACCAGCCAAGCAGTGCTTACACTTTTCTAATTTAGCACTTTTGAAATTTGACAATAATTTCTTCTTGGCTAGAACATTAAGTTCTTTTTCGCTGATGTGGCTAAGCCTCTTGTGCCATAACGTTGAAGAGCTATCGTTATCAACCACATTCACCATATCAACACAAGCAGAGGCCGTAGTCCAGTATAGACCACGACGTTTGTTACCACGAGCCACAACCAAGGAACCCTTAATGAGTTTCCATTTTCCATCACCGTTGGTACTAACTTATCCTTTATCATCCAAAACACCAACAGAAATTAGGTGCAAACGAACATCAGGTGCATGTTTCACATTGTTCAAAACTAGTTTAGTTCCAACACTAGTTTCCAAACAAATTGTACCACTACCAACCACCCTTGAAACAGTCTCATTACCCATACCCAAGGTTCCAAAATCACCAAGAGTATAGGAAGAGAAAAAATCCTTCTTTAATGTCACGTGAGATGCGGCACCAGTGTCCACAACCCAACTTGACTCATCACAAGCAATATTTATCATATCCGTATCAAGGACGGTAATAAGATCTTCGGTGGTGACGGTGGCTAGGCAATTTTCATTGCAATCTTCTTTAGTTTCCTTTTTGTTTTTGTTCTCCCTCTTCAACTTCCTGCAAAACTTCTTTGTGTGCCCTTTCATGCCACAATGATAGCACTCGATATCCTTAAGTCTGCCTCTGGATTTGCTCCTATTTTGTTCTCTATTTTGAGAACCACGAGTTTTGTTTCTCCCCCTAGAGCTAGTTATCAGGACATCCGACGAAGAAGAACCTTGAGATTTTCTTTTCGTCTCTTCGTTCAAGACACTACTCTTGGCAGAATCCATTGAGATCACACCATCCGGAGCAGAATCCATTGAGATCACACCATCCGGAGCAGAATTTGACAATGAAGTTCTAAATGTTTCCCAAGAGTCTGGTAGGGAACCAAGTAGAAGCAAGCCTTGAATTTCTTCATCAAATTTAATGCCCATAGCAGATAACTGGTTCATGATCCCCTGAAAATTATTCAGATGGTCTGTCATCGGAGAACCATCATGATACTTTAAACTCAACATCTGCTTTATTAAGAACATTTTATTGTTGCCAGTTTTCCGAGCATACAAACTTTCAAGATGCTCCCATAGGGTTCGAGCATGTGTCTCCCCAGAAATATGGTTCAACACATTATCGTCAACCCATTGCCTAATGAATCCACAAACCTGTCTATGCAACAGATTCCACTCTTCATCTGTTTTATTATCAGGCTTTACAGTGGTAAAGACTGGTTGATAAAAATTCTTGACATAAAGCAGATCTTCTATTTTCCCCTTCCAAATGGCATAATTAATACCATTTAAAGTAACCATTCTACTTGTGTTGACTTCCATTGTTTATCCCAAAAAAATATAGTTATTGCAAACCAAAGTAAATCTTTTATGATGTGGAAGTTCAGATTGTGCTGCAACCACAGAGCATACTCAGATGAAACCTTGGCTCTGATACCAGTTTGTTGGGAAAACGCGGACAACGGAAATAAAATGGGAAAATAATGACACCAAGAATTTTACGTGGAAACCCTTTTAAATAAAGAAAAAACCACGGGCCAAGAGGAGCAACTGATATCACTATAGTAAGAAATTTTACACCGTGTAGTCACAAATACAATACTTAAAGTGACTACTACACACTCAAAAGGAATAACACTCTTTTGATTTCCACCTTACTAAAATATCGTTCACACTCTATTTTTCTTCACAAACTATTTTCTTATATAGTCTATGGAAATCTCACAGCTCTCTAAATATTTTACTCTCTCTGTGAATTGGTGTCTTACAAATGAGCTAATAAGCTCTTTTTATAGAAGAACTTTGTAGCAGCAAATTTCAACACTATTCAATATGTCAAAGTTGTGCCACCGAAAGTTTATAATTTATCAACTTTTGCTGTGTTTTTCAACATTTGCTGCTATTGCAATTTGCCAACAATTGACAATTACATGCAGCAATTGTTGAATAATGGAACAGTGGGACTGGACCCCACAGTCACGTCACCATGAATCCAACAGGTGGGAGGTGGGAGTGGTGGAACAGGTTTTGTAACAATTATTTCATGGCCTCTTGATAAATTGAGTGGTTTAGATTATCAAAGGCAAAGTATAGAAAATGTCCCAAGGCCTGATGGAACTTTAAGCGCAAAAACCAATCAAAGTGTTATGAATGGGCCTAGACCAGTATTGACAAAGCAGCCCAAAACAGGATTAAGTGGTTATGTGTGGGATCCGGGTTGATAAATAGAGACTTGAAAGAGCAAAATAGGTTTATGCAAATTGTTGAGAAAAATGTCTAATCCTCTCATCCCCTTTCTATGAGTTCTTCTTCTCATCCCTTTCTTCTACTTGTGTTCTTCCATTTCCATTTAGTTCTTAAATTCCTTTGTAATTTCAATTACGATTTAGTGAAATAGACTTGTTGGTTGAATTTGAATTTGAATTGAATGGTCTGGTTATTGGGTTTGTTACATTGGTGCTTTCATTACTCGTCCTCCATGGCTGACGGCTACCTCAAATTCTCTTGCCATACCCCATCTGCAATTGTGTTGGATCGCTTCAGTGGTGTTTTCGACCCAATCGTATGGGTTTATCAGGCAGAGTGTTATTTCAATTTTTATGGTTTTTCTAAGGATATGTGGTTATCTCTTCCTTACCTTTATTTTGACGGAGAAGCCCTCGCTTGGTTTAATTGGTTGTATCACAATAAGCAATTCTATGATTGTAAGCATTTTACTGATAAATTGGCTTTCCAATACCGCAGACAAATTGTTACGGAACTTGGATTGTCTCCCGTTGCTGATCTATTGCTACAAATAGATGCGAATTTCTCTTGTATGAGTCGTCATCTGGATAACATTCAGAATACTCTATCGACTTGCTACCAAAAGTTCTTTGATGCTCAAGCACGTCCAGATTTAACTGCATCTTTGGCTGATAAGTGTGTCAAAGAGGAGGTCGTCCCACAGGAAATTGGTTATGCTTTGAACGAGGACAACTTAAACACTCCAGAGAATTCCGAGGTCTCTCATCCGATGTTAGGACTTTATGTGGCCAATTCTAAGGTACGTCCTGAGCTATTAAATTCAAGGTGTAACTCTTCAACCTCTATTCCTTTTCCTTCCTTGGCGATTTCATTTGGTTGCATTGAGACTTTGGGTCCCATGTTGGACTCCAAATATGACTTGAAGAACAACCCAAACAGCTATGCTTGCAAGGTGTTCGCTGAAATGCCCGAGAAGAAAATTGACATGAAAGTCGAACATCCAGTGATAAATGATTCAGCAAATCTGGCATCCCATATGTTTGATGAAATTTTTCAAACGGTTTTTGCATTTAAGGGAGAGTACGGTGACCTTATCATGTTTGATGATAATTTTCTTGCACTACGTTGTTGGCCTTCGATTTTTAGTCGCACCCAACTTATGGGTAGATCTATATTTGATTACTTTAGGGAATTCGATCATGCTAACCTCCCATTATCGTTGTATCGATTTCCACCTGATCAATTCGGGTTCAGCTTTCCGTTTGATCCTGGTTTTAGTTTGCTCCCCATAATTTTTGGCGCTGCAAACTATTATTTACGCATGGTTGTGGATATTTTCAAGGAGATCATTAGGATATTCACATGTCATATCAACTCCACTTTCAATGCTCACTGTATTTTGCCTCAATTCCCATTTGATCCTGGTGCGAATCTATTCATTATATCCCCTGGTGAGTACTTACAAGTTTTTACATTGCAACCTGAGGCATCTAATTGGGATCTAGCAACATGTTCCATGTCCATGGCCCTAATAGAGTTGATAGCAAAGGCGAGTGTATTTCCTTGGAGAAAGACACTCTTTGTTTTGCTCGTTGCAATGTCAAGGTATTATGATGACAATCTTTGGACACCATTTGATAGTGCAGATACATTGCAGCTGCAACGCCTTATATCACTAAGGTTTGGCTCAATGCGTGGGGCAAATGTAATTTCTTCCTATTTTTTAGTCTCTAGAGTGAATCTGTCAGAAGCGGAACTTGATAATTATGGACAACTCTTTTTCAGTTTGCTGCTGTTGATTGTGGTAAAAAAAGTGTTTCAACAACAACTCGACTTCATAGTGCTTACAACGTGTTCGCCTGAGATGGTTGAATTTATTCAATTTGAATGGCTTAATGATTATTGGATTAGATATTTTAGAAATCCAACCAGTGACATCTTTGATGATGCACTAGTCATTGCTTTATATCATAATATTCTAGATGTTGCTGGCCAAATTCACAGAGACAGAAGTGCACAAATCCTTCATGGGATGAACATCCTAAACTGCATTTGAAATCTGTCCAAATTGGTGGTTTCAATTAAGAATGTGGATACACCATTAGTGTCTCAAAATAAAGAGGCCGATTCAAGAAATAGTGTAGCTTGGGTCATTGACATGTCTCTTCATAGGGATACAACTAGCTTTCTGATTCCTTTAGCTAACAAGGAATACATAGTAACAAAGGGCTATATTGCACCAAAAGGGCATACGAAGTTGCTAGTGAGTGTTATATCACATATCTACAATGTTGAGATTATGTTCTTTGAGTCACTTTATCTCCTAAAAGCTGAAGGTTGGAGTCTCCCTGTGATAATTTGGAGCATTGTACTGCTCATTGGTAAAGTTGTAAGAAAACTACCTACACCTACTTCTAACTTGCTAATGTTAGTATGTATAGCTTCCTTAATAGCTCCAATGAAAATCCTCACAATGATATCAATTTTGTACTACTTGAACCTTGAGGACAAGGTTCTTATTGGGGTCGAAGGTATTATGAATGGGCCTAGACCAGTATTGACAAAGCAGCCCAAAACAGGATTAAGTGGTTATGTGTGGGATCCGGGTTGATAAATAGAGACTTGGAAGAGCAAAATAGGTTTATGCAAATTGTTGAGAAAAATGTCTAATCCTCTCATCCCCTTTCGGTGAGTTCTTCTTCTCATCCCTTTCTTCTACTTGTGTTCTTCCATTTCCATTTAGTTCTTAAATTCCTTTGTAATTTCAATTACGATTTAGTGAAATAGACTTGTTGGTTGAATTTGAATTTGAATTGAGTAGTCTGGTTATTGGGTTTGTTACACAAAGCATGAGGGTTTGTGATGAAAGGCGCTAATATAGAGAACAAAAATAATATATGTAATGCAAGAAAATGTAAGTCTAAACTCGAACAATAATTTCTGGATGAAGATTTGAAAAGCTATAAGTGAAACCTTTGAAGCAAAATCGTGTCAATCAAGTTCAAAACCATTTGAAGTATTTGATTAGCCGGATTAGGGGAATAATTAAGCACTTCTGAAGTATTGGAGCTGAACTTAAACAAAGATGTAGTTACGTGTTTGGTCAGAAGTGCTGAAGCTAAAATAGGCCGTTGATGTGTTTTGTAAATATGTTCTAACAAACACTATTTTTTATTAAAATGACTAAATTATCCTTAAAGCTATTAACACTAACAATAAACTAATTGTTGCCATCGCTAAGCCGCCTTCTTCTTTCTGCTATTGTATGTGTTAGTTTTTGAAGATGTTGAGATAGAAGTACGAATAATAAGCATATATATTCTCTGGTGCCCAAAATCTGCTTGCATTATGGTGTGAGATTGTGTCGTTGTCAATGGCCAGCCTTTTACTGTGAAATTTTTCAGAGATTGAACTTGTGCTTAATGGTTCGAATTTTTGGTCAGCTCAATATAGTTGCACTCTTCTAGTAATAACAACAGCATAGGTGTTCGATTGATGATCTATTAGACATTATTCTGCTGACTTTGTTAAATGGTAGGATAGAGAACCTTTATTCTTTCCTCTGTCCTTTGTAAGTGAAAGTTGGTGAATGGTGGTGTCTCTGCTGAAGTCAGGAGTGGAAGCAGTTGCAGTCTCTTTAGATAGTGTCCGAATGTGAATGATGTCAGCTGAAGATGGAAGTATATATGTAATTTGTGGGTGTGTATCTTCTGGTTTGTGGGACTTGAATAACTAATTTGTCGAAAACTTGCCCAGGATAAAGATGATAACGGTTTGCAGGTGCAAAGATGTTCCCCAGATTTTACCATGCAGGCGTATGTTTTCTTCTAAAATGGTTATCGACATTCTACTTTTATGAGTCAAGACTGTAATTTTCCTCTTTCATATATCTAATTAATTTCCTTGAAATGTAATATACCAAATATGTTTTTATACATATTTTAATGTTAATGTTGATATTATTATTGTTATCTATGGGGTAAATAAATAGGAGTCATCCGTTACTCATGAATATTAAAGAGAAAACTGAATACATGTATAGAAACCGACCATGTAGTCAACTTTACTAACAAAAGCATTGAACATTTTATATTAACCTGTCTCTGCCAACTGATTTACCAAGTAACTCGTTTGTGCAACCTGATTATACCAAGTACTACTCTGTGCAAACTGAATGTATTACGAAGTTGATATAAAGATATATATCCGGTAAATAACAATATTTACTCTATTAAAACACGAGTCTCGACTCTTGAGCCCTACTCTTCCTCTTCTTTTGTAAAAGATGTACGCTTTTGATGTTATATCTAAATTTGATATGAATAGTTGTTTATTTTATTAATATCTGAATAAGTATAACTTATTTTTATTTAAATATTGATAAATATAAAATATAAATAAAATGATGATTAATGTTATACATACAAACATAGATGGATGTCACTAACATGTTACTGATTCAAATGAACCCATAATTTTAATATGTGGATTAGAAATTCATGTAAAAGATTATCGATTTTTTCAAAAAATATAAATTTTTGAATACCTTATGTTTAATGTGTAATGAGTTTGATGGTAAAAATATAAAGATTGAACTTGTCAAATCAAAATTCTAAATATGCTTCTACCCACAAAGCATGAAAAAAATATTAATAATTCACTTGTCGTTGTATTAAAATATCTAATTAAAGATTGGAATTCATCAATCTCATTTGTTCATCACTAGCGGTGTCATTGTCCGCCATTAGTAACTCCACTATGTAATAACCACATACAACCATCACTAAACATCATTATCATCACCATCAACCACCCTGATCGTAATAATCATTTATTACTATCGACAATCACCATTTACTACTATATACCACCAATTAGGTAATCACTATCATTATTTATCATCTCCATTAACTATCACTATTAACTGAAACAACTATTAGCCACTATATGACTATCACCATCTACTATCATTAGCAAATACCATCTCCAATTAGCGTCCACAACCACCACCGTTACCATCACCACAAATTCGTATGATTTTTAATTTTTTATTGATATATAATTATTAATTTAATATTTGTTCAATTTTATATTTATAAAATTTTAAACAAACACAAGTTTTATTCTTTCAAACATTTTAATCTTTTAGGAGTAGTATTTATATTTTCTCATATTTGGTTGGTCAGTAAAAAATATTTTTTTAATTTTTGGTTGGTGATTGCAAAATATTTCAAAAAAATATCTTTTCTTTTTGGCTTGAGACTAGAAATTACTCTTTAGGAAAATAATTTCTGATTTGAAAATCAACTCGATAATTGATCACCCTGATGCCTGAACTAGGACAAGACGCCAATGACTATTTCTGAGATCTAACCCAGACTTTCGCCCCGGAATATATTTTTCAAAAACAATTTTATTTAAACAAAAAATTGACGGGGGGGAGGGGGGGAGGGGGGTGGGGGTTGCTGGAAAGGGGGCGGCGTCAAAAATGATTTTTTTTCTTAATTTTTTTTTTATGGAGATGGCCTAGGTGGGGTGGTGTAAAAAATGATTTTATTTTAAAATTTGAATATTCCAAAAATATTTTCTTTAAAATAAAAAATCTGACGGGGTGGACTGGGTGGGGGCAACAACGGGGGAAGGTGACGTAAAAAATGATTTTTAAAAAAAATAAAATTGAAATATTTTTCAAAAATAATTTGTTTTAGAAAAAAATTGACGGTGGTACTGAAATTTCCACGTTAAATACTTTTGTTTGATTTTGATAGCTACTAAAATTTCCACGTTAAGAACTTTTGTTTGATTTTGATAGCTACTAAAACTCCCACGTTAAATAATTTTGTTCGAATTAAGTAGCTACTAATATTCGTAGGCTAGATATTTTTGTTCAAATTTGGTAGCTACTAAAAATCTCACGTTAAACAATTTTGTTCGATTTTGGTAACAATTTTTAATTTATATATATACAAGTTTAAGTTAGGCAGGAATAGAATGAAAAAGAGAAGACAAATTTTTGTTTTGTTTTACCTTAAAAGTAAACCCTAGGATCTTCTTCTTGTTCTTAGAATTCAATAGAAAATTTTGTTTGTTGTGAGAATATAATGGGGAAAAGTAATAGTCATCCAATGGACAAGGAGATGATGAAGAATTTGGTGAAGTATGTAATAGGGAAGCCTTTTCCTGGTAAGCATACTGTTATGGATGTCGATGATGTTTACGGAATCAGAGTATTCAGTCCATCACAAATCCTTGAATCTACCAAGGGCACAAACAACAACACACGATTGTTGATCACTTTTCAGAATAGGGAAAACTGTAAAGTATTTGATAGTAAAGAGGCTCCTGGGTTTTGGAAATCTACCCCCAAACTCAAGGGAATTTTTGATGCCAACAAGAGACACATTGGCAACATCAAAATTGGGTGGTACTACTACTACAACGTCGATGATGGTAGAGACAAGTCATCATCCAGATTGAGAAAGAGTGAATGGCAGATTA
>JAJOOS010027939.1:0-10038 GCA_029582725.1 Solanum chiquidenum | reverse complement strand
CTCATAATTTGATTCGTGATAGCTAGGGAGCCGCACCTTCGACAGGCATAGCAGGTCGTCTTTTGATCGTACTTGCTACAATTGTGGAGAACCTGGGCATATGAGGAGAGATTGACCCCACCCACGAGTGTTGGATTCTGTGCAACAGTCGTCTAGAGCAGTGGTACCCGCAGGAAATGGTAATAATGGTCGAGGGCGTCCATAAGGTGGGCGAGGAGGTATTCAGTGAGGTCATAGAGGTAGAGGAAATGGTAACGTAGGCAG
Organism: Solanum chiquidenum; assembly: GCA_029582725.1. Classification (NCBI taxonomy): domain Eukaryota; kingdom Viridiplantae; phylum Streptophyta; class Magnoliopsida; order Solanales; family Solanaceae; genus Solanum; species Solanum chiquidenum. The sequence goes on along the minus strand of JAJOOS010027939.1, from coordinate 9,774 downwards.
GGGTAACGTGCAACCAAGCAAGGAAGTCGCTCGACGTGAGGATAGGGATTAGTGTTACACCTTTTCAGGCAAGAATAAGGCAGAAGTGTCTGACGTAGTGATCACAGGTACTATTCTTGTCTATGAATGGATGGCTAATGTGTTATTTGATCCGAGTTCTACGTATTCTTATGTGTCCGTGCGATTTTCCGCAGCATTTGCTATGAATTTTGATATACTTGATTCCCCCTTCCATGTTTCTACCCCAGTTGGAAAGTCTGTCATAGTCACCCATGTCTATAGTGCTTGAAATGCTTACGGTTAAAAACCACCGACATGTCAAGATCCAAATTTGAATTGGTACTTGGGCTGATTTGGTGATTTTGGATATGAATGACTTTGATATAATCTTAGGCATGACTTGGTTGTCCTCCTATTATGTTGTGCTTAATTATAATACTAAGTCAGTAACTCTAGAAATTCTGGGAAGGGAAAAGTTAGAGTGGGAAGGGGTGTACAAGCCTAAGCAAGCTAAGATCATATCCTCTATTCGGGCTAGGAAACTACTAGGGCAGGTTTGTTTGGCTTATTTGGCTCATATTAGGGATGTTGAGATCGAGACTCCATCTATTGAGTTTATTCATGTGGTGTCAAAATTTAGAGAAGTGTTTCCTAATGACTTGCTCGGTATGCCTTCGGATAGAGATATAGACTTCTGCATTGATTTAGAACCTGGTACCCGTCCCATTTCTGTCCCTCAATATCGCATGACTCCGACAGAATTAAGAGAGCTTAAAGCTCAAATCCAAGAGCTTCTTGATAAGGGATTTTTAATCCTAGTGCTTCCCCCATGGGGTGCTCTGATGTTTAGAAATATCACGTAATCAATGACACAACTTCCAGTACGAGTGTCTACGATCGTGCAATAGTATAGTAACCCAACCAAAGGTTGGGGTCGTGTCCCAAGGGAGCGGTTTTGAGAATTAATAGAAAAATAAAATTTAGTTCTAACTAATCGTAGCTAAAGATATTAACAATTAAAAATATTGTAAATTAAAGAGGGACACAAAAGTGTCAAATAACAATGGGGGTTTGGTCACTAGTAAGTAAAAATAACAAGGAAATCAAAGTATGGGGAAGAGTTCTTCGGGTATGACCGCAATACAAGTTGAGATAAATAGTTGGGTACATGTTTTCGATAGGAAATTTGCGTGATAATAGTGACTAGGCTAAGCTTTAGATGGAAATAAGTTCCCTCTCTAGCAACTTACCCCATTTCAAATGCGTTCCTCAAGGACACCCATTTGCCGAATGAAGGTCAGCCAACGCCTTACCCCACTCACTCTGTCGAGCTGAGTGTTAGGATATGGGACTAGGGCTCACCCTCTCGGGCTGAACCTCATGTAGACCCACTCCTTAGGCCATCAATCTAGCGGTCATGGTTTCGCGACCTCCCTCTCGGGCAAGCCGAAAACACATGGGTGTTTTTGTATTTGTAACTACAAACCCATTAAATTAAACCACAAACACTAGATGAAATCACCATTAAAATACATCTAACATATCAGCAAGCAAGACCCAACAATAATATCAACACATATATGCTAAATCACACCCCAAGAATAAGGGTTTTTAGCCACACATCAAGATATAGAAATTTATACCTAAATGAGCTTGTATTCAAATGGGTATGAAGAAATAAGTCTTGATTTGAGCAAAGAAGGAAGAATCCAAGAGACCCACTTCCAAATTGAAAGAGATGAGACCCTTTTCTTTTTCAAGTCTTCAAACCCTTACAAACTTGAGAGTAAAATAAAAAGTACTAAAATTATATTAATTGTTCTATATTGAAAATCTGATACTAAGCTATAACTCTCAACGAGTGTTTATAATTTTCAAAAATATGTGCTGCGGCGGATCACTCGGCGACATTAGTCGGAATCGACGATCAACTCGGCGATTCGTCCTTTGGTGTAGTTCATCGCCGTCTTGCACCATCCTTCGGCATCGTCGTGCTCTGGGTCATTGGGAGACATAGTACTGCTTCGCGGACCTTCTCGACGATGCGATGACTGCTCCCTTTTTCCGCCGACTTGATCCTTTCCTTCAGGGCTCAACACACTGGAACAAAAGCCGAAGTGATACCCTTCGGCGACTCGCCAAGTGGACTCGGCGATCCTCAGGCATTCATTTTCTTTGTTTTTTTCAGCCATTTCGTTCCCTTTTGCGAAGTAGTGTCTATTCTTTCCTTCAAACTTCAAATACCTGAAACTTAAGGGTTTTCATCAGATATTGAGATAAAATAAGCATTTGAGGATACAATTTCTATTAAAATATAGCCCTAAATGAGTCCAATTTGTCGACTCATCAACACCCCCAACTTAAACTTTTGCTTGTCCTCAAGCAAACTCAAGTTCAGTTGTTCAAAAAGGGTGTCTCAAATTGTGCTACGCAAGACTCAACCATGAATGTTCACAACAAGACTTCAAACTACTTATGTGAAGAGTCAATTGTGTACTCAAAGATTCAAGTTGTGACACACCATTACCAACGATTCTCATGCTCACAATACTTTCTACTAATGCAAGTTCAAGCTCAACGAAAGTATCTAAATGCCCTCACACAAAGAATGATTCCATATTCACACACAGAGGCTAATCAATTTAAGACCAGGAATCAGATGCAACGCTCATACTCAAAAAGAGGAACATAATGCATATTTTCACCCATAGGTTTGGCCTTATTTTCCAATCAACTTTTGGTTCGGGTTAATCAAGATCAAAAAGGTCTTTTCAAGGCTTGTAATGGGGCTGAGTGCAAAGGTATGGTTATTTAGGCTCAGTGACTTCTTCATCCTCATGAGAGTGGTGTTCTCAAAACGTCATTTTCCTTTGCCTTATCACTTTTTCTTCTAGTGCTTCTAAGTCATCCTTTTATTCACTCTTCATGTATTGCTTGAAAACCCAATTCCTTTTGCACCTTTATACAAAAAATATTCTTTTTTTTTATGAAGGGTTTCCATTGTGTTTTGCAGTACCATGGATTAGAGAGACTTTTTCTTGCACTTCTTCACTTTTTCTTTTCCTTTTCACCACATCCCCAACTTAGGCTTTTGGCCTAAGTTGGCTATTCACTACACCACAAATCAAGAGGATTATAGGTAGTGGGTCAAGTAAGGTCTAGGGTTCATCAAGTTTCTTCCAAAGAAAGGTAAGGCTCAAGGGGTGATCAAAAGAGTTTCACACGCTCACGGGTAGGCCCCAAAAGAGGTATATGTTAGATTTGGCTCACACTCTTTAATGTTGCCTAAGATCATCTCAAGAGCACACCTTTCTAAATCAATCATACTAACGGGGCAAATTCTAGGTTGATTCATGCATGGTTCAAAGTAGGCTAATCACACAAGGCATTGACACTTAATTCAAACAAGACTACACACTTTCGCTAGTGTGCAATGGTCATTATAAGAGAATCAATTCGATAAATGGCTAATCACAACAAGATGCAAAGAGTTCACATATTGTCTATGCCACTTCATTTGGTCTCGTCGTAGCCACATATTAATGTTCATTCGATTGAGAGCACTATTCAAGTCATCAATATTGATCGGAACCGAGACTTAAATTTTGCAAACGAACAGCCACTTTCAACACAAGCGGTGGTGAAAATTTTCAAAAAACAATTTTTTTTTGGAAGGGTCAAAATTTGCATCGATTAAAATTAAAAAGAGGAGCCATAAGCTCAAATAATTGCAAAAGCAGTTTTAAGAACAATTTAAAATAGACAACCCAAATATATATAGAAAACAACATTCAAAACAACACACAAAGGTGAGTCTCACCCCACCACAAATAAAAACATTTGTCCTCAAATGAAAGTGATAAAATATTCAGCAGTAAAAGTAAAGAAAATCAGAGAGGGAGGTAAATAGGGGATCCTGTCTACACGCTTGCTCCATCTGTCGGGGCATCGTTGCCTGATGCATTTGCCTGGAATTCAACAATGGTCCCCGGATTATCATTCTGGATTGCATTGTGTTCATTTGCCCTAGTTTCTGCAGTGATGTTAGCCGCAACCATTTTGTCCACTTCATGGCCTGCCAAAAAGGAGTCTATAGCCATGTAGAATCCACGTTTCCACAAAGAAATAGTGGGGTCAATAGGGATCCTCCTGCTGGCACTTTCTTTTTTACTTTCTTTTCTTTCTTTGGCCAGTTCTGCTATATTTTTTCGTCTCTTTTAAAATCTTATGCTCTTATATGTCGAGGTGGCATGTCCCTTCCTGCAACTTTTGGTCTAGCCATTTCTGCAAAAGACTTCGAGAAAAGTTAGACAGTATTTTAAACAGGGGCAGGGGAATTCTGGGTGTAGAATAGTTTCACCAAACCAGTAGGCGAAGTACTCATCCATTTAGGCTATTCGCTGAAAATGATGCACATAAGGTACAAGGGTGCAGACAAGGAGCGAACAAGGAGTCTTTCGGTGAGTCACTGAGTGCACTTAGCGACATTAGGCTCACCGCTGAAAGTTACAGATCAATTAATATAGGTAGCATTCAGTTAAAGGCGGAATGGGGGTGTTAGGCGAACCGCCGAGCAGTTCAACAAGCTCTACTCGGCTCGCCAAACAGCCCAACGTGTCTATTTTCAACCCATTTCTTTCTAATTCACCCCGCAACCCCTAATAATGTAGTTTAAACCTCTAAAGCATAAATTCAACGAAGAACCATAGCAATTTTTACACACCCATAGCCAAATAAGTCGACATAAAGCACAATCAAGTAGGATTCTACTAGTTATACAAAAAGTATGGAATCATAATCGATAATATATGTAATCCCATCAATTCAGAGACTCACCAGAGGTTTAACAGTATCAACATTATGCAAATGAGTACAATTTTAATAAATTAAATGCGGGGTTCATACTAACAACCTTTGATGCCGAACAAATACTAATGAAGTTCTAGGCAGCAATTCAATCCGAGTTCGAGCACATTTCAACTACTAAAATACTCTAAAAGTGCAAGAAATATAAAAACTAGAGTGCTAGTGTGAGTTTGGACAGATGAAAAGTGGGGGACAAGGAATGAAGTTGAAACTTTTAAACCTTTGGCTTGCAAAGCCCTTCCAATTTTCGCCCACTCGGTGACGTTAGTCAAGCTCACCTACTCACTCGGCGGAGCACCGATTGTTTAGTTTCTTTACTGATATTTACAGAACCTCTGGTTTACGAAAGTCCAATCGGTTGTTTCCCTCGTGATAAGTGACATGGTCGGTGATTTGCTAATAATTTCCAAATCTCGCCGAGTTTTACATACTCCAATGTTGACGATGTCTTGAGTCAAATAGCGGATAAGATCGGATTCGCCGACCCTTTCAGTGACTCACCGACTAAACCTATTGCTCGCCAATCTGCGCTTTTTCGTTCACTCTCCACACTTCCATCTGCACAATTAACAAACCATTATTTTATCAAAGAAAAAGAAAATAATAAATGGTTTTGGGTTGCCTCCCAAATAGCGCCTTATTTAACGACATGGCACGATGCAAGTTCACATTTAAACGTAATTCTTGGGGTTAGCCATGGTATTGCTCGGCGAACCCCCTGGCTGTCTCCGATTTAGGTGAGACGATATATGACCCATCTGGCTAAGGGTAGACACATCTTCTTTCATGCCTTTTAGCATTTTGTCTGACCCTTCAACTTTGTTGAGGATACGCGAGAGCATATCCTCAGACCTACCACCATCCGACTCCTTTGGCTTCTAGTGCTCATGGGGATGCACGTATCTAACCTTCTCCCCTTCTTTCAAATTTGGATTTCGGTCCCTCCATTCTTGATCTCGTTCCTTCCAACCTTCGTCTCTAGCCCAACCTTGGTTACCACCCTGCCTTGGGTAGTTTGAGCGGTAGCCACCGCCCTGGTTGGCTAGAAAATTTACCTCCTCGTTGTACAAGGCTTCAAACTTTTTCTCCTCAGGATTAACACTCGCGACCCCCACAGCATTAACACCACGGGCACCATCCCCCATGACGTTTTTGGATAAATTATCAAGTTGCGTCATGATTTTTTCCATGTTCTGATCTCTCTCATTGTCTTTTTTAATTTGCCCCTTGGATAGCTTGAAAGTGAGAGGGGAGACTTGGTCCTCACTAGTTTACCATGCTCTGTTGATGGTTGTCATACCATCTAAAAGTTGGGCTGCTACTGCATATCGTTGTTGCATTAACCTCCAGGTGAGAGTTGGTCAGCGACACCTTTGTTTACCGAATCCAAACTTCGGTAAAAGTATTGAAGTAGCACGTTGTCCGGCAAACCATCGGTTGGGCATTGTAGCACCAACTTTTTGAACCTTAGCCAAGTTTCGTGCAGAGGCTCCCCTTATAGAAATTTAAAGCTCTGGATGTTATCCCGTAGTGACATCATCTTCGAGGGAGGGAAAAATCGTAATTGAAATGCGGTCACCAACTCCTCCCAAGAAGTGATTGATTCACGTGGTAGCTCGGCTAGCCACTTCCAAGCCTCTCCCATCAACGAGAAAGGAAATAGCTCTAACCGGACCAACTCCTGAGAGATGGTTTTGAACAAGAATGGTCCACACACATCTACGAAGTTTTGAAGATGCTCGTGAGGATCCTCATGAGCCAGTCTTCTGAAAATTCCTTTAGTTGCAAGAGTTGCAATATGGTGCTTGTTTTGTGGAACACTGCATTTCCCTCGGTTGAGGGAAAACGGATGGCTCCAACACCTCCCATGAGATAGGGGCTATTGATGTCATCTTAGTGGCCTACCTGTCTACCGTTGTGACTATTAACACTCATGCTTTCTGAAATATTCACACAATAAACAAACAAAACTAAAAATTAGGTAAGTAGACTACAACTAAGAAGAACATAAATTCTACTAATCTAAGAATTCTTAAATAACACCACTCCCCGGCAGCGGTGCCATTTTGATGTTTAGAAATATCACGTAATCAACGACACAACTTCCAGTACGAGTGTCTACGATCGTGCAATAGTATAGTAACCCAACCAAGGGTTGGGGTCGTGTCCCAAGGGAGCGGTTTTGAGAATTAATAGAAAAATAAAATTTAGTTCTAACTAATCGTAGCTAAGAATGTGATACTAAAATCTGATACTAAGCTATAACTCTCAATGAGTATTTATAGTTTTCAAAAATCTGTGCTCCGGTGGATCACTCGACGACATTAGTCAGAATCACCGATCAACTCGGTGATTCGACCTTTGGTGTAGTTCATCGCTGTCCTACACCATCCTTCGGCATCGTCGTGCTCTGGGTCATTGGGAGACATAGTACTGCTTCACGGACCTTCTCGGCGATACGCTGACTTCTCTCTTTTTTCACCAACTTGATCCTTTCCTTCAGGGCTCAGCACACTAGAACAAAAGGCGAAATGAGGCCCTTCGATGACTCACCAAGTGGACTCGGAGATCCTCAAGCCTTCATTTTCTTGTTCTTTTCAGTCTTTCCGTTCCCTTTTGCGAAGTAGTGTCCATGCTTTCCTTCAAACTTTAAATACCTGAAACTTAAGGGTTTTCATCAGATATTGAGATAAAATAAGCATTTGAGGACACAATTTATATTAAAATATATCCCTAAATGAGTCCAATTTGTGGACTCATCATGCTCCAGTTTTATTTGTTAATAAAAAGGATGGTAGTAGGAGAATGTGTATAGATTACCAGCAATTGAATAGGGTCACTATTTGAAACAAGTACCCTTTACCTCAAATAGATGATCTTTTGACCAATTGCAAGGTTCATCGGTTTTCTCCAAGATTGATCTAAGGTCTGGCTACCATCAGTTGAAAATTAGGCTTGAGGATGTACCTAAGACTGTGTTTAGAAACTGTTATGGGCACTACGAGTTTCTAGTTATGTCCTTTGGTTTGACTAATGCTCCTGCAGCTTTTATGAGTTTGATGAATGGAGTGTTCAATCTATCTCTTGATTCATTCGGCATAGTGTTTATTGATGATATTTTGGTTTTTTCTAAAAGTGAGGAAGAGCATGCCGACCATCTTCGTATTGTTATGGGTGTCCTTGGGAAACAAAGGTTGTATGCTAAATTTTCTAAGTGTGAATTTTGGTTGACTTCGGTTGCATTTTTGGGGCATGTAGTTTCAAAATAATGGGTAATGGTAGATCCCCAAAAGATTGAGGCGGTTAAGAATTGGGTTCGGCCTAGCTCTGTGAAGGAAGTTAGAGTTTTATGGGGCTCGCCAGCTACTATCGTTGATTTGTGAAGAACTTTGCTTCTATTACCACTCACTTGACAAATTTGACCAAAAAGGAGATACCATTTGAATGGACTGAAAAATGTGAGGATAACTTTCAAAAGCTCAAGACTCTCTTAACCACAATACATATCCTAACACTACCAGTGGAAGGTAAAGATTTTATTGTTTATTTTGATGCTTCACATTCTGGTTTGGGTGTTGTGTTGATGTAGGATAAGAACGTTATAGCTTATGTCTCGCATCAATTGAAGGAGCATGAGAGGAATTATCCAACACATGATTTGGAGTTGGCAGCGGTAGTGTTTGCTCTTAAGATCTGGCGGCATTACCTATATGGTGTTAAGTGTGAGGTGTTTACTAATCATCATAGTTTGCAGCATGTGTTCACTCAAAAGGATCTGAATTTGAGACAACAAAGGTGGTTGGAGTTACTTAAAGATTATGATGTCACCATTCAACACCATTCGGGTAAGGCTAATGTAGTGGCAAACGCTTTGAGTCGAAAAACGGTGAGTATGGTAGTTTAGCTTGTTTGAGTGTAACTAAGCGACCTTTGGCGAAGGAAATTCAGACCTTGGAGTTTAAATTCATGCAATTGGGCATCTCCGAGCAAGGTGGGGTGTTAGCTAGCATTGAAGTTAGGGCCATATTCATTGAAGAGATCAAGGCCAAACAATTTGAGGATGGAAACTTGAATGAACTTAAGAAGAAGATTGTGATGGGTAAGGCACAAGAGACCACTCTTGATGCGGAAGGTGTGCTAAGTTTTAAAGGAAGAATTTGTGTTACTCGAGTTGATGACTTGATTCAAAAGTTGTTGATAGAATCTCATGGTTCGCGATATTCCATTCATCCGGGGGTGACCAAGATGTACCGAGATTTCAAGCGAATTTATTGGTGGTCGGGTATGAAGAAGGATATAGCTAGGGGTGGGCATAAATACCGGAAAACCGAAAAACTGAACCGAACCAAACTAATTTGATTCTTCAGTTTTGGTTCTTCAATTTTTCGGTTCGTTGTCGATGTTATTTTTTCAGAAGTTCGGTTCTTCGGTTCGGTGTTCGGTGTAAGGGTCTCAAAACTTTGGTGCACCGTAGAACTGAAAATTTATTTTTTAAAAATTAAAAATTAAAAATAATATATATATATATATTTGAGCATTCTCATAACTACTCCTAAAAATTAAAAATTCAATTAACAATTAAATCATTCATGAACAAATCAAAGTAACAACAAATGTACAATTCAATAATTAACTTCAAATATTAGTTTCCAAGAGAAACTCAAACATATTTCTACCAATGTACATTATTGAAACGACCCCAAAAATCCCCGAAAATGTGCTTTGGAAACACCTATAATTGTAATTTCCATATATCTCAAAATTCATTTCGTTTTTCGAAAATCCGACTTCATATTCTTGTTTAGGGGGTCAAATTGAGTGGGGAATGGGTCTAACCCAAATTTTAGAGCAACCGTATCAAAATCCGAAATTTCCAAGTGAAGCCTTTTCGAGGGTCTACTTTGGAGG
>JAJOOS010027936.1:0-10066 GCA_029582725.1 Solanum chiquidenum | reverse complement strand
GTTTTGGCCAAAATTTCACTTTAGTCAATATTTTTGGTAATCGTGCTCGAATTGAAATTTTGTCACCGCGGTTAGCCATATAAGTTCAGTTTTGGTCTGATAGGATGGTTGGTTCGGGTTTTGAGACTTTCATTTTCAATTTGTGTCGTTAAGCGTGTTAACTTTTAACTTTTGCCTAAAATTTGAATTAGGTCAATTTTTTTGGGACACGTGTTCAAATTTGAATTTCGTCAGCGCGGTTAACTCTGGAAGGTCATTTTTCGTCTAGTAGGATTGTTGATTTGAATTTTGAGGTTTTCATATTCAGTTTGTACCGTTAGACGTTTTAACTTTTAACTTTTGGCCAAAATTAGACTTTGCTTAAAATTTGACTTTGCTTAACATTGTCAACTTGTACACTACATACATTTAGAAACACATCATGATATAATGATATGTGTCATATTGAGATTAATTTAACTTGTTATCGTAGATTTTGCATTGTTTCATTCAAATATGATTTATAAAATTGATATTAATATTTTTTATTTATATTCGTGCTCTTAGGTTTTTAAATGCAATAAATTAATAAATATTTTACTATTGAATAATCATTCAGTTAATAATATTTTGAACATATTGTCAATCAATTACTGACCTAACATTGAACTTGAATGATATATTACCAACAAACTAACAATCAATTAGTAAATTTATTAGAAAAATAAATAATCATACTAACGTATTTAAAATTTATTACCAATAAGGGTTGTGGTGGAGTAGTAAGTACTCCTTCATCCTTAAGCAAGAGGTCTTAGGTTCGATTCCCTTTGGGTACGTATCTTGAAAAGTTTACTATCAACATTTGTTACTATAATTACCAACAAAATCGAATAATGAAGAAAAAAATTTACTATCCTAAAATTGCCAATCAATTACCAATGTATCTTGAAAAGTTTACTATCACTAAAATTGCTTATCAATTACCAATGTATCTTGAAAAGTTTACTATCAACATTTGTTACTATAATTACGAACGAAATCAAATAATGAAGAAAAAAATTTACTAACTCATTTTTGATTGATAAATTTACCAACAAATTAAAATCAATTGATAATATTTACCGACGAGCCTTTAAGCAACGAATTAATATAAATTGACATTTAATTGATAACTCAATTTGATCAATTTATCAACAAATTTTTTTTATTGGTAATTGAAAGTCCTTTTGTAGTGATCAGAAGAGTGCATATGGGCCAGCCCACATATAATATGTGAAGATGTTTTGCTTCATTGTGAATTGTGATCGCAAATCAATGGTCAAAACTGGCGGGTTCCCAGTCATGACTTAAAACGAATAAAAATCAATGGACTAGATTGTTGGGATATATACTATTAATCATATATTTAATTATAGTATTATTATAAAACAATTATTTATTCAGTTTTAATAGATCATATATTCGTTTATGATGTCTATTTACTCATATAGTAGATAATTTACTGTATAGAGTTTTAGTTTATACACAGAGGATTAAATCATCGATTCTTATAAGTATAATTTTTTTTTGTTTACAATCTAGGATGAAAATTGGATATGCCATCTGTACGATTGTAGCACAATATTATATATAATTTATCTTGATTATGGAAATGGTATAGTTTCAACTTGTGCTAGTGCATTTTGTATGTATTAAACGGGACTGAATAGAGAGAGTTGTTTTAGACCGACTGACAAAAGCATATTCTCTAAACTATTAAATGTATTTATATTCTTAATCTTGATATAACTATTATAATTTGTATATATTAATTATCGTTTTGATTTATTAAAATGTGAGATAATGAGATGGGTCAATATGTCTGGTAGATTGGATGATAATAATATATATTGGTGAAATAATAAGTTAGTTGATGGAATTCATGTCTCGTTATAGAGATTGATTGATATGCCTTTTTTGAGAAACTTATAAGTTTTCATCTTGTCAAACCTTGCTAGTGGATTTATGAATCCGACACATGAGATAAGTTAAGTAGTGCTCTAAAGAAAATTAATCATTGAATTAAATTCGTCTGTAATATAATTTATTGATTAGTATCTGTAATCTTAACATGGGGAATTACATAAGTGTTTAATGGAGAATTTCGAAATATAAATAGAGGAGTGCAATTACGAATTTTTAGTGGTATGATTTTGCAATTTGTTATGATAAAAATAATTCAAATTAATTATTTGAAATTATTTCCATAATAGGAAGCCTCAGTAATTAATTCGGTGGTTCCTACCGTGCCCATATTTAACTAGAATTCAGAATCCTATTTCTAAGAAAAAAAGAACATAATCCTATTTCTAAGGGAAAAAAAAAAGAGAAAGAGAGTTAGTTATGTTTAGAGTTGTCAAAATGGGCTGGCCCAACCCAACCCTAACGGGCTAGAGAGTTAAATGGGTTGGGACGGGTTGACCTTTTTAATTAAAGGTCCAATAAAATAGCAGCCCAACCCAACCCTAAGCGGGCCACGGGTTGGCCCTTCAACAAAAAAATGGACAATATTTTCCTCTTAGAAAGAATACAAACGTTGATGTCCGATGAACACGACATCAATACATACATAAATTCATTCATGAATTACACATACTTTAATGAATATTTACAAAACAAATACATAATAGCCGAGATACAACATTCATAAGATTCATCCGAGCAAAAACCATTACATTATCACTATTTTCATAAACAAGACAATAAAGGAGAAGTAAAAATTTTGGCATAAAAACAAAAGTAAAAGAGGTCAATGATTCATAGTTATAATGGAGTAATGAATTTGGGCTAATAAGAAAATTTAGTGTCCTAATGACCCTAAAATGTAAAAGATATGTAAAAAATATAGCCTTGATTTTATATTGATATTTTAAAAATATTTATTGACAAAATCTTAACAAGTAAAACACTACTTAAAATATATATAATAAATATTTTTAAAATTCACAGCCCGCGGGCTGGCCTCTGAGGCTTGCGGGTTGGGCCTACGAGGCCAGCGGGCCAAATGATGCTGGGCTAAAAAGTCTTGTTCCTAAATGGGCTGAAAAAATTGAGCCCAACCCCATTTAATTCAAGGATTGGGTTGGGCCGGCCTAGCGGGCTAAGCCCATTTTGACGGCTCTAGTTATGTTCAAGAAAAACTAACGTGTGTTTTTCGCTTAAAGGTATCTGCTCATGCTTCAAAAGATAATTCTTGAATTAAATTTCAGCAAGTGTATGTGCTCTAGCATAATTATGGATATTCTAGCATAAACATTATTTGATTATCTATTATTCATGTAAGCAGTATAATTTTGATATATTTTCGCTGTGCATATAGTCTTCCAACACTAGACTACATAAAAAATGGTACATGTGTTGATCGAAGAAAACCGATGGATTCTCTTGGCTAAGCCTAGGGGCTAGGATGTTATACAAAACATACAATTATCAATTTGAATTGAAAAGTCGGTATAAAAGATCAACATACTCCCTCGATTTAATAAAATTTGAATGAGTCCCTAGGTTTTTAAGATATTATAGATTATTTTTTTTTAAATGTAGCAATTTAGAATCAAATTCTAGTATATACCATTATATTAGAACAATTCTATCACTAGACAACTTATGTTCTTGGATAAAATATTTCCGTTATTTTTATTTATATTCTTCAATTATAGTTTTTCTTCAAAAACCAATGGAGATTCGTCCGTTTTAGAAGAAATAATATTGATAAATAATCATAACTTACGAATTTCCGTGCGTGTTAAATTAACCGAAAGATATTTGTTGATTTTCATTCAAAAATTTAGTTTTTATTTATAGTTTTCGTGTAAAATATTTTGGCATGATAAGTAATCAACAAAAGTATGTCGCTTTTGTTTAAAATAAGAAAAAATTATTCAAATATACATCTTATTTTTATCATAATCTCTAAAATTTCTTACCATTTAAGAAATATTTAAAATCCTCCTTTGGATACATCACTTCGCTCTCGCTAATACATCTCTTTCCCTCTCCAATACATCCCTTCGGATACATCTCTCTTGTGTATCTGGATGTCCTATCCACTCTATAATACATTCATCCTAACTCCCTCTCCTATGTATCCGGATGACATATCCCCTCTCTGATACATTCATTGTCTATGTATCCGGATGTCTGCACATTCGAAATCCATAAGAGATTTTTGTAATTTGAAAAAAAATATAAAAATAATGTAATTTAGCTCTTAACACTATGAGATTTATGTAAATTATACATAAAATAAACCACAGACGATTTCCATTGGTTTCTTTATAATAATTTTTTTTAAGAAGATCATTCACAAACCGATAGATCCCTTTTTATTTTTTGCAATTTTAATAGTGAATAGTGCTTTTTTTTGTGAATAAAAAGGAGTTTCGATTTAAAAACGCTAATACAAAGCTGTAAAGTACTCCACTAATAAGTTTTGAATTTAAAAACTGAGTTTTGCGAAATTGTTATTTATTTAAATTGGGCACTGGAAATGTTTGAAAAATACCCTTTGAATTTTATATCTCAATTTTGAAGGAGTTTAATTTGATGAAGATTAGAGTTGATTTTTGTTGGGATTTCAAATAGGAACTCAAAGTGGAAGAAATGAATAATTTGTAAAAAAATTATGTATGCTGTGCTATTTGACCCGATTTGTATACAACAAAAATTTTGCAAGTAAAAATTCAAATCTAAATTTTCATACCAATTCGAACTGTCTTAAGTCCGCACCTAATGGACCTAAAAGCACATTGAGTGCAGTCTCGTGGGTGCGTAAAATGTGTAAACATGGCATGTTCATCACTGCCTTCACATTAATTTTCAATTTCAATTGACTATTCCAATGGCCGTATTTGTGTGACACATGATATGTATTGAGTTAAAGTGTAAAGGGCAAAAGTTAGTTACAAGTTTGTTAATAGATAGTTACAAAAGTTAGTTATGATTAACTGTGGTTAGGTAATTTAACTAGTCTAGTTAGTTAGTTGATTCACACCTTTATATAGTGATGTATAGGTGTCATTGTAAATCACTGCAGTAATGATGAATTGAATGAAACTGCACTTTTCCTCTCTTCTTAGCTTACTGGTTTCTTATTCATTCACCATTGTTGGTGCTTAACATGGTATCAGAGCTCTAAGGTGTTACTCAGTTGATCATAGTAGCTTTCAGTGCAGTAGAAGAATCGAGGTACTGTATTGTCCTAGAAGCTAGTAAAGATCGCAATTATAGCTGCAGTATATCATGCCGACTGATTCTTCAACCAGTGGTGCAGTTCAAGGAGGAACTACAATGGTGGATTCTCAGCATCCTCTGTTCCTGCAATCGTGTGATACTCTAGGTAGTTCTCTGGTCTCTATTCAACTATCTGGATCTGAGAATTATTTATTATGGAGTAGATCTATGAAGATAGGTCTTCTAGGTAAAGGGAAAATAGGATTCATTGATGGAAAATGTAGTAAGGATAAATTCAATGCATCTCTACATGATCTATGGGGAAAATGCAATGCTATAGTGCTATCATGGATAATGATCTCTGTGAGTAGGGAATTACTGAGTGGAATAGTCTATGCTAGCAGTGCTCAACAAGTGTGGACTGATTTAAGAGAGAGATTTGACAAAGTTGATGGCTCTAGAATCTTTTATCTGCATAAGGAGATTGCCACACTGCAACAAGGACTTATGTCTGTTTCAAGCTATTTTTCTAGACTCAAGGAGTTGTGGATGGAATATGACTCATTGATGTCGTGTCCTGGTTGTGCTTGTGAGAGTTCTAAGACCTATGTAGAGCACTTTGAGTACCAGAGACAGATGTAATTTCTCTTGGGTCTAAATGAATCTTATCATCAGTCTAGAAGTCAGATTATGATGCTTGATCCAGCACCAGGCGTAAACAAAGTTTATTCTCTTGTAATGGCTGAAGAAAATCAGAGAATCTTTAGTAAATCTAATACAGCAGGAAGTGATCTCTCTGTTTCAGCTAAATGCTGGTGGGATGAATGATGTTATGGCATTTTTTAGTAATGGTAAAGGACACATCCTAAGATCAGGATTTACTTCACAGTCAGGATCTAATCCTCCTACTGGTGCTGCTTTTAGATCTAATCAGAAACAATTTAACAACAATAGCACTCTTTACTGTGATTATTGTAACTGGAAGGGTCACATTAGAGCTACTTGTTACAAATTGCATGGATATCCTGTTGATTGGAAAGGTAAAAGGAGAAACAATGCTAGTCCTATTTCGGCTAATCTTGCAGGATTCAACAATGCTCCTGGATTGCTAATGCATCATCAGAATGCCTCAACATGGAATAGTCAAGGAGCAACTAATGACCCTAGGACCTCTAAGGTTCCAACTACTGGATCGTCTGGTGTCTTCTCTCATCAACAACAACAGTTTCACCCTCATTTCTCTCCACAACAGTACATGCAACTCTTGCAACTGATAGATCCAGATACTGCAAAGAGTAATTGTGATACTACTACTACTACTGCTCATGCATCGGGTATGCTGCTTTGTCCTTCTCTCATTCCTGATGCTGACAAATGGATCATTGATACATGAGCATCCAAACACATGGTACATAGTTTAAGTATGTTAACACAATATAGTTCCTTAGATAGAGATCTTTGTAACAAAGTACATCTACCTACTGGTTGCCTTGCACATATCAGTCACATTGGGTCTTCTCGAGTGTTAGAAGGAGCTGAGATCTCAAATGTGCTACACATCCCTGAATTTCGCTATAATCTTCTATCAGTATCCAAGTTAACAAGGGAACTAAATTGTTGTGCTATCTTTTATCCTGATCATTGTGTTTTTCAGGACCTCTCAAGTGGAAATGTGAGGGGGACTGGCACACTGGAGAATGATCTGTACGTGATTCATGTTGATTCTCAATTGAAGACTCAGGGAACTCAATTGAAGTCTCAGCAAGATCAATCTACTACTGCTAATGTGGTTTCTTCTACTAGTCCTAACAATTTAGTTTTATGGCATCAAAGGCTGGGTCATGTACCCGTTAGTGTACTGAGAAAACTTAGTTGTTGCAAACATATGTCTTCTTCCTTTACTGATATATGTACTGTATGTCCCTTGGCTAAGCAACCCAGATTTCCTTTTCCCTTAAGTACTACCACTACATCAACTTGTTTTCATACATTACATGCTGATGTGTGGGGTCCCTATAGAGTTTCTACTCATGACAATAAAAGATATTTTCTTACCTTGGTTGATGATTACTCTAGATATACTTGGCTATTTCTGTTGAACTCTAAATCTGAGGTTATAGTAGCCTTACAGAACTTCTTTACAATGATTCACAATGTTTTTTCCTGCACCATCAAAGTGCTAAGATCTGATAATGGTTGTGAGTTTTTTAACTCCCAAGTTTCTGATTTGCTTAAGACTTTGGGTGTATTGCATCAGAGTTCTTGCACTTATACTCCACAACATAATGGGGTTGTCGAGAGAAAACATCGACATGTTCTTGAAATGGCCAGATCCTTGAGATTTCAGTCTCATCTTCCTCTCAGATTTTGGGGAGAATGTGTTCTCACAGCTATGTACTTAATAAACAGGATACCCTCCACAGTTCTTAAGGGTAAAACTCCTCATGAACTGTTGTATCACACTCTCCCTCCTCTTGATCATATTAGAGTGTTTGGTTGTCTGGCATTTGCTTCTGAGGTAAAGCAGACGGACAAATTTACCTCAAGGGTTGTTCCAGCTGTGTTTCTTAGTTATTCTAGTCTTCAAAAGGGCTACAAACTCTATGGT
The DNA here is from genome assembly GCA_029582725.1 of Solanum chiquidenum. NCBI lineage: Eukaryota > Viridiplantae > Streptophyta > Magnoliopsida > Solanales > Solanaceae > Solanum > Solanum chiquidenum. The sequence continues at coordinate 2,265 of JAJOOS010027936.1, read as the reverse complement.
TTACATACCAAAACTTTCTTTGTCATCAGAGATGTTGTGTTTAAAGAGTTCATCTTTCCCTTTCAGCATATGAGTTCTTCCAGTTCTCCTCTTTTCCCTGTGCTCCAATTCACAGGAGACACTTCTACCTCCACAGACATACCTTGTGCAGAGATCCCTTTGTGTGATCAGTCTCTCCTTGAGACTTCTGACTTCTCTTTGAATCCTGAGTCCAGTTCTCCTGTTCCACTTCCCCCATTTCTCATTCCTACACATAAGTCTATTGGTCTTCGAAAATCCTCTAGACCAACTAAACCCCCTATATGGATGACTGATTTTGTCACTCCTAAGTCTAGGTCTGCTTGCTTATACCCTGTCTCCAATTATGTGTCCTATGATCTTCTCTCTGCTTCCTATGATGCTGCACTTGCTGCTTACTCATCTGTCTATGAGCCTACATCATTTACTGAGGCTTCTTCTCATCCTCAATGGGTTGATGCCATGAAGGCTGAAATCAGGGCTTTAGAGGACAACAACACATGGAGCATTGTTGACCTTCCTCCTGGCAAGCATCCTATTGGTTGTAAATGGGTGTTTAAGGTCAAATATTTGGCCTCAGGAGTTGTGGAGAGGTACAAGGCTTGATTAGTAGCCAAGGGGTTTAGTCAGAAGGAGGGGATAAACTATATTGAAACTTTTTTGCCTGTTGCTAAAATGGTCACAGTTAGATCAGTTTTGGCTGTTGCTGCTGCTAAACATTGGCCTATTTTTCAGATGGATGTTCATAATGCTTTCTTACAGGGTGATCTCCTTGAGGATGTCTACATGGTGGTTCCACCTGGTTTTAGTAAGTCTGAGGAGTCTCCTAAAGTCTGTAAGCTCCACAAATCACTGTATGGTCTCAAGCAGGCCCCTCGACAGTGGAATCTAAAGTTAACTGCAGAATTACTTCAGCTGGGGTTTGTTCAGAGTCACTATGACTACTCTCTATTCACTAGGCAGACTGGTACTGACCTAGTTGTAGTCCTAGTGTATGTGGATGATCTTCTTGTTACTGGGAGCTGTGATTCCTTGATTGTTCAAACCAGGAATGATCTTCAGCTCAAGTTCAACATGAAGGATCTTGGGGAGTTGACATTTTTTCTTGGCATTGAATTTGCTAGGTCCAAGGAGGGGTATGTTATGAACCAGCGCAAATATGCCTTGGAACTTATTTCTGAGATGGGATTAAGTGGTGCGAAACCAGTTCACACTCCACTGGATTCTAATGTAAGGCTGACATCTATTGAATATGATTTACATGTGCAAGGTGATTCAGGAATCATACAGGCAGACAAGCCTTTGAAGGATATTGGGAGATATCAAAGGTTAATAGGGAGATTATTATATCTCACTATGACCAGGATAGACATATCATTTGCTGTTCAAGTTTTGAGTCAATATATGCATGCTCCAAAAGAGTCTCACATGAAAGCAACTCTCAGGGTAGTCAGATATATTAAAACAGCTCCAAGGTTAGGCTTGTTTATGCCTTCACAAAGCTCAGAATTACTAACTACCTACTGTGACTCAGATTGGGGTACTTGTGTGCAATCAAGAAAATCTGTCACATGCTATCTTGTAAAATTTGGTGATGCTATTATCTCTTGGAAATCGAAGAAACAAGAGACTGTTGCTAGGAGTTCTGTTGAAGCTGAATTCAGGAGCATGGCATCAGCAGTAACTGAAATCACCTGGCTTATTAGGCTGTACAAGGAGTTAGGAGTCAGCATTAAACAACTAGTAGATCTGTACTGTGACAGCAAAGCTGCAATTCAAATTGCATCTAATCCCATTTTTCATGAAAGAACCAAGCATTTTGATATTGATTGCTACTTTGTTAGAGAAAAGATATTACAACATATGATCAAGACTCAACATGTATCAACAAGGGATCAACTAGCAGACTTACTTACTAAAGGGCTTTGGAAAGCTCCACATCTACACTTGATGTCCAAGCTGGGATTGAAAGACATCTTTCAACCATCAGCTTGAGGAGGGGTGTTGAGTTAAAGTGTAAAGGGCAAAAGTTAGTTACAAGTTTGTTAATAGATAGTTACAAAAGTTAGTTATGATTAACTGTGGTTAGGTAATTTAACTAGTCTAGTTAGTTAGTTGATTCACACCTTTATATAGTGATGTATAGGTATCATTGTAAATCACTGCAGTAATGATGAATTGAATGAAACTGCACTTTTCCTCTCTTCTTAGCTTACTGGTTTCTTATTCATTCACCATTGTTGGTGC
>JAJOOS010027915.1:0-14599 GCA_029582725.1 Solanum chiquidenum | reverse complement strand
CCCATTTCCCACTCAATTTGACCCCCTAAACAAGAATATGAAGTCGGATTTTCGAAAAACGAAACAGATTTTTTTATATACAGCTAAACAAGTTTCCGGTAACTTCCAAAGCACATTTTTAAGAACTTTTTGGGTCATTTCAAATATCCTATGTTTCCCGGTGAAGGGAGAAAATTAAAACTCATTTATATGGCATTGACTTGGGTTGGTTAGTAATACTGCTTAATACTTTCTTTTTAAGAGATATGTCAAAAATTGAAGCTTAAAATGTGGAATGCTATAATGGTAAGAAAACATGAGGCTCTTTTTTCCCGGTTTTATTTCTTGTCAATGTTAGTCCACTTTCATATGGTGTTAATAATGCATTGCGTGTTTTAAGACCCTCATAACGATCATTATTTGCACGTATGAATCATTAAGTATAGGATTGAAAAACTGTTGGAGTGAGTCTCAAAGTTTTTCAAAACAATTATTAAAGAAGTCTACCTTGACTAGTTGTTAAAATTCTTTTTAATTCACCCTTCTGGAGCTAGACTAGCTTGCATCATTGCTCGAAGTCTTGAATGAATAATATCAATTTTTAAGATATGATCTATCATTATGAGACATATGATTCTTAATTAACTAAATTTAGCTGGAGTTCATTTGCTACATGGCATCTTTTGATATGCTCAACATTCAAATATATATTTAGACCAACATAAAATAATCCTCCCATTTTCTAGGTATTCATTGAATTATGTCCGTAATGTGGGAAAATATATATTTTTTATGTAGGGAAAGAATATGAAAGGTCTTCTCTCATTAATTAAGTAACATACGCCTCCTTATAATTAATGATCAAGGCATGTAGCGATCAATGAGTGGACCAATTTTTACCGCCGGCTACCGAGGGAATGATTTCCATTAAATTTTTGAAACCCATATTTATTTTGTATCTTCGCAATTCATTAAACTTTCATTTTCAACATAATTCAAGTTTTCTCTTTTCTTGTTGAGTATTTGTCCTTTTTTCTGCTCTTTCTCAACAATTGTCTTACTTATATGTGGAGAGTTTAAACCCTACTTCACCAATTGAAAACTTAACTATCACCACTGGTTGCAATAATATTATTGTTGTCATCTCCTCCACTCTAATGGTCCCTATTGTCAAAGAAGTGTTACTAGTGTGTCTATCGACGACAACTGATATGATTTTGAGGACCTAAAACTTCGTCCGCGCTATCACACTCTTCATTTTTAAACTAAGAATCAATATAATATCTGCATGTACATTTAGACTTCCAGACTAACTCATACCCTAAAAGATAGATCAAAGGGAGGAGGATTGATCAAGCCTTCTAAGGATACCATTTGTTATCTCTTGTATTCAGATTAGCCAATCAGAAATAATTAAGATGAAAAGAAAAAATAAAAGAACTATCCGAGTCCACAGAACCCACTGTGTATCCTTAAGAAATTTAATCCCCTCAAGTACCAAAGGTTGTAGATTAATTCCTTCCAAGATAAAATGGATTAACCATTAAAGAAGTAGCGGTACCTCAAACTTCAATAATTTGAACGAACTTAAAATTACAGCAACAAATCACACACACAGACACGATCGATCGATCGATTTTGTTTTGTAAGAATTGTATTGAAGAGAAGGGAATAATTCAATGTAGAAAATGAGAGAAAGCCACTCTATTTATAGCCAAAAAAGGGAAAAAGGTCACAACTTTTGGAAAAAAAGACAACCTTTCAGAAAGGTCACAACCCTTTGGAAAAGGCTCAACCTTTCAAACGGTCACAACCCTTTAGAAAAGACATAACCTTTCATAAAGGTCACCTATTGCAAATTAACTCTCAAAGTGTATGCATACTAGAGCTAAAAGTTTGGGCCAAAAATCATTCAAGAAATTTTGAACTCATTCAACTTCTTCACCAACCTTATTTAGAGTGATAAACTCAGATTTCATAGTACATCGAGTGATACATTTCTATTTGGATTATTTCCAAGAGACTGCTCCTCCACCAAGAGTAAGTACATATATATCCAGTCGTGGATTTTACTTCATTTGACCTAGTGATTCAATTTGCATCACTATATTCTTCCAATACTGTTGAATATTATTATAATGCAAAGCAATAGTTTTTAAGTATGTTTTAAATATTCCAAAACTTTTTACATTGTCATCCAATGAGTTTGATTGAGATTAATCGTGAATCGACTCAGTTTACTAATAGTACATGCTATATGTGATCGCGTACACTTCATGATATATATCATACTTCTCAATACTCTAACATAATCCAATTTTGAGTCACTTTTACCTTCATTCTTTGGAATTACAAAGCTCACATTTATTGGAGTCTTGTCAATATTGAAATCCAAATACTTGAACTTGTCAAGTATCTTTTCAATCACATCTGTAACTACAATGTCTTTCATATCGAAGTTACTTTAGCATATTCTTAGTAGCATTTATGTCAGAAATGTCTCTTTTGATGATCAATATGTCATCAAAATAAAAACAAATAATGACCTTGTGATTTGATGTGTCTTTTATGTAAAAACATTTATCACATCATTAATCTTGAATTCATTTGCCAACATAGTTTGGTCAAATTTCGATGTCATTATTTGGGCACTTATATTTAGTCCACAAAATGAGTTAACAAGTTTACATACTTTCTTTTCTTTACCAGGAACCACAAAGCCCTCGGGTTGTTCCATGTAAATTTCTTCCTCCAATTCTCCATTTAAAAAAAACTGTTTTCACATCCATTTTGACGAATGTGAAGGCCATATACCCCAACTAGCGCAATTAACATTTGAATTGATGTAATCCTAGTAAGTGTCTATTATGTGTCAAAATAATCAAGGTTTTCTTGTTGTCTAAAGTCTATGACAACAACTCTTGCTTTGTATTTGTCAATAGTTTCATCAACTTTGTTTTCCTTTTGTAGATCCACTTTAAACCCAAAGGTGTATTCCTGGAGGAAGATCAACCAACTCTCAAGTATGGTTGCTCAAGATTGAATCTATCTTACTATTGACAGCCTCTTTCCAAAAAGAATGAGTCCACAGAGGGCATAATTTCTTCAAATTTATGAGATTCATTTTCAAGAAGAAATGTTACAAAATCAAACTCGAAGGAAGTAATTTGTCCATTAACATTTACTACACCTCTGAATCTCTTTATAAAGTACATCCTCCTTTGGTTCTTTCCAAGGTCATTTAGACCGTTCACTTGAATATTCGATAGTTCGGACTTATGAACCATAAATCGATAATTTTTACTATTGGTAGCATATCCAATGAACATACAATTCACAGTCTTAGGTCCTATTTTGATCCGTTTGGGAATAGTTCGCTCATTTCCATTTCTCATATGGAATAGACTGTATTGAAAATTCTTAGATCACTATCTTTCAAGAGTTATTGCTTGTATATACTTTAAGGGACGACAAACAATTCTTTATCAGGATACAACAATGCCTGAACAAACACAACTTTTTGTTGCTTCCTTTCTTAACAAACAAAAGTTTTTATTTGTTACTCTCATTACTAACAAACATAATTTTTTGCTTCTCTCTTTCTGAACAGACAAACTTTTACTTGTTCTCTTTTGCTATAATGATAGCACCCCCCACAAATATTGTGGTAAACCCGAACTTATAAGTAGGACATTCAACATTTCCTTCAAAGTTTGATTTTTTCCTGTCAACATTTTCATTAGATAGAGGTGAGTATGTGTAGTAATTTGATGGATGATTCCATTTTCTAAATATATTTCTACAAAAGAAGATTCATATTCTCCACATCTACCACTTCTAATCATGAAAGTCTTTTTATCCAACTGATTCTCAACTTCAACTTTATATTGCTTATATGTTTCTATTGATTCATCCTTATCATTCAACAAATAGACATAACAGTATCTAGTGCAATTGTCAATAAAATTTAGGAAAAAGGGTCTGAAAAATACACAAACTTTGGCCAAAATTGTTGTTACGATACCAAACTTTATAGAGGACCTTTTACCCTCTGCACTATTTAATAGTGTATTTTAAAGGTATATATGTGCCCACGTGGACACGTTACTATTTATAATTATGCAATATTTATGATGTCCACGTGGACACATATATACCTTTAAAATACACTTCTAAATAGTGCACGGGGTAAAAAGTTCTTTCTAAAGTTTGGTATCGTTACAACAATTTCGGTCAAAGTTCGGATATATTTCAGACCTTTTCCATAAAATTTATGAAACACTTTTTTCCCACCAAGATATGGTGTTGACTTCATATCAGAAATGTCACTATGAATCAATTCTAAGGGATTAAAATTCCTTTCAAAAAAATTATAAGTACTTAACATATTAGATTCAACATATACTTGACATTTGATTTATCACACTAAAATTTAGGCAAAACTTCTAAGTTGATCGGTTTTTGCAAGGTTTTGTAATTGACATGTCCCAAGCATATATGTCACAAACAATTTGATTCAAGCAAGTAAGAACAACATAAATACTAAGTTTGAAAAGACCTTCTGTGAGATAATTTTTTCCCACAAATATTTTGTTCTTTACTTTTTATAACTTTCTCAAATACATACATTATTTTAGAGTCAACACCTTGCCATATGTCCTTTTCAAAAGGACCTTTTCATAACATTCAATTTGTTATAGAATTACCCATGACCATAGTCTCATCGGTCCAATAAAGGCAATATAACCCAAATGTTTGTTTTACAACACAAACATAACAAATCACTTTTCACCAATGTTCATGTCTATACAAATAAATTTATTTTAATAGACATGTATTTTAATGAAAAATCACAATATTTTAAGTGATACTTTTTAATCAAAGAATATAATTCCTTTGAACGAGTAATATAATTTTGTGGTTTTATACTAGTCACATCATACACTAGTAAAGAGAGACTCAACGACCAGAATATCAAATAGACTCCAACAATTTTGTGGGTCTAACATAATACAAGAATGTCATAAAATTTCATATCTTGTACTTTCAAATTTAAATTACATAGAAAGTCTAATTTTGTCTTTATCACAAGTAAACCCCCCCCCCCCCCCACATTTTAAATATGTTCTCAAAAATATTTTTCAAGTATTTGAAATTATTTTCACATATTTTTTCCCATGCTTTCAAATTGTATACCATAAAAATATACACTAGCAACACAAAGCCTTCTTTTGGAGATCTAATCCATAGGAACACCCATTATAGACACAAAAATTACTAATTTTATGTCAATAGTATTTTTTTCCCTTTCTGTCACAATTAGACAAACCACTTAGGATCTTGAGTAATAACAATAATGATTTACTCTTTCTATAACTTGTTTCTAGTTTAACGATGAAGTTTCTATATTATTTTAATCGTTAACCGAATGAACCTTGAATTATGATGAAGTTTTCATATACTTCGAATCAGTTTCACATTTAAACCGGGTAGTAAACCAAAAAGGTTTTAATCTCTGGAAACCTCAAATACAACATTGCTTCTAGCTAACGATGAAGATTTTATCTTTTTAAAATCACTTAGCCTTAATATTCCTGACGAAGATTTTGTCTTCTTCAAATCAGAATATTGATTCAAACAAAGTATTTAATAAATTGATGAAGTTTTATATTCTTCAAACCAATGCACAATCTGATTTATTCGTGAAGTTCTTATATTCTTCAAACCAAAGGAGTAAAAAATCAGAGGATTTTAGTCTCGAAAGTCAGACACAATCACATTTCACATGGAGTAGAAAACTATAAAAGATTTTTTTCTCCTCTAAACGGAATACATATTAAAAGTAATAAAGATATATTCTGAGATCATAACATAATGACCATCTATCCTAACATTTATGAAATAAATCTCCTAACTTATAGAGGATAGAAAATAAATAATCATGGGAAATAAAGATAAAACTTGATTTTTACCCCCATTGAATCATAATCTATTTGACAACAATGATTCCATGCAAGTCACTTTTCTTGCTAATTTTTTTCCTTCTTTCGAATTTCCATCATATTCCAATTTTCCTCAGAAGACATTGAATTTCAATGAGAAACTAAACTCATGTTTAAATATTGTTAGAAGACAACATCTGTTCAGTTACTTCTTCTCATAGTTATATAAAACCAAGAATATAGGAAAAACAATTAAAGTGAATATCTTAACTTTTATGCACAAAATAACTTTTCTTATCGAAAAGAAAACTGAAGAGGTGCAATGCTTCAATGCATTTGGGAAGAAAATAAAAATAATCTTACCCATCCAAGGAAAACTTACTACATAAAATATACTCAAATATATTAAAGTAGTACTAATTCATGGCAAATCTCATTTATCATAAGATAAAATAATTCTTTTTTTCTTCCTTTTCTTTCCAACGAAGAGTACATAGAAAATAAAAGTAATTTTCTTACCACATAAAATACCATTACTAATAAATTTCTTAAGCTTGTTATCTTCTGTATTCGGATTAGCAAACTAGAAATAATAAAAGATGAAATGAAAAAATAAAAGAACTATCATAGTCCACAGAACTTACTGTGTGTCCTTAAGAAATTTAATCCCCTCAAGTACCCGAGGTTGTAGATTAATTCCTCCCAAGATAAAATAAATTAACCATTAAAGAAGTAGTGGTACCTCAAACTTCAATAATTTCAACGAACTAAAAATGACACAAAGAATCACACACAGACACGATCGATCGATCGATTTTATTTTGTAAGAATTGTATGCAAGAGAAGGGAAGAATACAATGCAGAAAAATGAGAGAAAGCCTCTCTATTTATAACCAACACAGGGAGAAAGGTCACAACTTTTTGGAAAAAAGACAACCTTTCAGAAAGGTCACAACCCGTTCGAAAAGGCACAACCTTTCAAACGGTCACAACCCCTTAGAAAAGACACAACCTTTCATAAAGGTCAAAACCCTTCAGGAGAGTCTCAACCTTTCAATTCCTATTCACACCTTTAAAACCCAACACCATCTATCTCATTAATCATCGATGTGAGACTTTTTCATTCTTTAACACCCCACTTCACACCTAGAATTGGACAACTGGTGCATGGACAATTTAACTTTGGAAGCCTAATATTAGGCCTGGTGAAATGGATCCTGCTCTGATACCAGGCAAAATTATAGGCTTTGGACCTAAGTCACACACTAAAAATTAGCTCAAAGGGAAGAGGATTTCCCTAACCTTACAAGAAGACCACTCATATCATTAACTACCGATGTGATATTTTTTTTCATTCTTTTAACATGACCATGACAATCTAATGAATGATCCTCTGGTTATGATATGTCTTGACCATAAACGAAAATTATGGACTGATTACCTTGGGAGAAGAAGAGTATCCAAGTGGAGACTCTGGGTGAGAACGATAGATTCTTTTATCAAATAGTTTTAACTCAATCTTTTTCCTTAATAGGTATTTATGTTAAGAATACTTTGGTCACTTGCACTCAAATAATAAAATTCCTTTCCATGAATGAAGCAGTGGGTGGAAGACTGATTCTTTAATCACTTCAACAAGAAGGGCATCCATTTCTCACCTCCGCTGCCATTAATGGAACCACTAAAAATCCTCAACCAAAGAGGTGGATGGTTAAGAAACAAGAATGAGCAACCTAGGGAAGGTGAGTGAAACAAATACTTTCCACCAGTGGCAGAGCCAAGATTTTCAGAAAGGAGTGTCAATGGTTGATAGTCAGCAGTAAGGAGTGTTAATGACTGACCTTAAGAAATTTTGCAACACCTTAATTAACCACCACACTAAATCTTCATCACGGCCTTATGTAAGGAGGAGTCAACACTTGTGTGTGTATATATATATAGTGTAATTTAACCTATATATAGTATAATTTTTTGGCGAAAGGGTGTCGATACCCCTTGGACAAGGATATCTCCACCCCTGCTTCCCACCTTCTCTCCATAAGTAAGAAGTGGGAAGGAAAGGATTAGCATTTCTCAAAAGTAAGTTTTACCTTTGTATAATTTATTTCTCCTCAGTGGACTCAATTTCTCGAGTATCTATCAACATATATAGAGATTAATTAGAGAATTCGATACCTTGATCATGGTTATTTTTAAATGAAATATTGTAATATATCAATTATATAGTCACTTAGCTAAATCAACAGAAATTATTTGCAAAATGGAAATCAAGTTCTATTAATTGTTACTCCTACAAAATAAGAATGCAATGTGGAGATGTTAAATAACACATGTCATGAGTTTGTCACGCCTCTCCTCATCATTTACGGATTCATATGTAATTAGAAAGATTATAAAAAAGGAAAATAATCATTTTTTATAAATGGATTAAAAATGAAAGTAGGCGTGACAAATTAAAATGAGGAAGTATATCTTTATTTGCCCTTCTTTTTCTTTTTCAAAAAATGTAGGAAGTAAATTATTACGTCAATGATGATTTTAGCATGACATGAGCAACCTATTTAGGAAAAATAATCAACTAATAACCATTAATGACATAATATCTTGAATGTCTAGATCTCATTAATTAATTTATGTATATATATTCTATCAATGAACTAAAATAGAAAAAAATTAAATGGTCAATTCCATGTCCACTATATAAGTAGTGTGACATTAGCCCTTTAATGAAAATATACAAATAACAAAAAAGAAATCAAGATTTTGAAAGGGAAACTAAAGTCTACATTGTGTATGTCTCCTTTTATCCTAATTTCATTTCTTAAGTTTTGTGTTTGAATTTTGATGAAGAATTTGGTTTACTAAAATCCAGGACTTGTGATCTTTAAGTTTAAATGTCTTATTGCCCTTTTTTATGGTTTAAAATCGCCTCAAATTGTAATTATATACTATTACATGGGATAATCTTAGTAGTATTGACTACTAAATTCACTTTCTTGGTGAGATCATTCAATTCCTCACCTTAATTGTAATCTCCTCCTTCATTTTCCCTTTCCCGACCCCTATTTTTAAAACAAAAATATATTAATAAAAATAATATATTATCACATTAAAAAAGAATGAACAAAAAAAGAAACAAAAATTGTCTATAGCAATTATAGTTACAAGTAAATTTATTCTCAGTATTGATGTCTGATAATTTCCACCCCTTCTTAGCCCTGTGTTGTTTCTTAACAAAAGAAAAGTGTAGCATGACTTGTTGGGTTTTAAAAGGTCTAAATGAAAAATGACCAGTTGAAACTTTTATGAATAGTTGTGATTTTTTGAAGAAATGTGACATTTCTGGTGACTTATTGGAAAGGTTGTGACTATACCAAAGGACTGTGACTTTTCCAAGGGGTTGTGACCTTTCCGATAAGGCATAATAAGAACATGTTTATGATATTCTTTGTTGTCAATAAATATATGAATTTCCTATTATTTTTTAACAACAGATTTTCAGAAATTATTCTTATTAGTGTATTTTTTTTATGATTGAGTGGTTCGCTGACATTGTGATTTCATGTAGCAATAGTAATAATGTTTGAACAACATGAGCAACCAAGACCAATTCTCTGGCAACTCTGAAAGTCACCTTATTGAAAACTCAGCTCAGAAAAAATTGAAGATTGAGACAAAATGTGAAGAAATTGATAGGATTAGTAAGCTACCTCGTGCTCTTATTGTCGAAATTCTTTCTTTATTGCCCATAACAGATGTGTTCGAAACAACTATTCTCTCTAAAGATTGGCAATACTTCTGGACTTGTATCAATAAAATTGGTTATGACAACGAGGAGTATGGTCGTTCAGATAGCTCGACTATGCACAAATTCATTTCCTTAACAGATAATGTATTACCTCTCCTTAGTTGCTCTACCATTCAAAAGTTCAATATAAACTTTGTGTTCAGATATGATGATGGTATGTCTTATTTTCCGGTAATTGACAAGTGGCTTGAGTTTGCTGTGAATAAGAAAGTGGAGGATTTACGCTTGAATATACGGTATACTATGTATCCAACGGACCATGACCAACCCTATAGATTACCTGAAATTCTATGTAGTAGTTCATCCATTCTAAAACTCAACTGAAAATTGCAGAATATTGGAAGATTGTGTACTAAATTGGAAATATCTAAAGAGTTTAACGCTGGAAGAATTTTTTCTCCGAGATGAACACATTAAACAAATAATGTCAAATTGTCCTCAATTGAAATCTTTGAAGCTACGTCAATTTTGTGGTTTTAATCGTTTGCACATGACTTCTCCAAAATGTAGTCGATTGGAATTTATCCATCACGGTCATCCTTACGGTGTTTGGTATTCATACGAGGGTGATATATGTTGCTTTTAAATTGTTGCTCCAAATGTTGAACACTTAATGATTTCTAGGGTTTTTAATGATACGAGAATTAAGCTGAGGGACTTTTCATCTTTATATAATGCCAACTTGATCTCGATGGTGATGAATTTGATGAAATGGATGGAAACATAGTGAAAGATCTTCTGGTAAGCGCTCGTTGTGCTAATGAGCTAATACTCTCATCCTGGTTTATCAAGGTCAGTTATCAGTCCCAAATGTCTCCAGTCTTATATTTTGATATTGAATAGATCTCCTATTTTGTATGATGAATCATTCTTCTGTTTAGGTGATTTCCATTTTGATGTTGGAAGAGGAAGACGGCTCCTTACCATTGATGGAATGCAGATGGTTGACAATAAGTTCCTATATTTCAAAACTTTCATTCCCCCTACTAGACAATCTCTTAAGGTGAACTCCTAAGTTGGAAAATTTGATGATATTTCCTTATAAGACGGTATATTTTATATTCTTTTCTTACTTCAGAATATCTTTATGTCAAATGTATATTGATCCCCTACAGCCTCAATGACTAACCTGATTTGTCCTTCTTTGGTATCTATAATATCACCCCTTTTATGAAGATGAAGAGTTTGATTTGTCGGAAGACAATAAGTACCTCTCCATTAAAGAAACCATATTCAAAGTTTCCTTACAAAATTTGAAGAATGTAGTCATACATATACATCTAATGCAACAGAGCTCCATCAATTCTTGAAGTTCTTACTTGAGCATGCAATAAATCTGGAGAAACTGGTTATAGTTCCAGAGCATAACGATTGCAACAGTTCATCTACTAATACCTCAAATCTGATGAAGTATTTGTTACCTTTTCCAACAAGCGCATTTATTTCTTTAGGACCAGTTAGTCATAATGTTTTCTATTCCAAGTTTGTTTGAAACTCAATAAAGTAATTTCTTTAGTCACTTTTAAATGCGGAAATATCATTTGATGAAGTTACAAGTTACATTCAGGAGGATACCTTTCCAATCTCTTTTATTTTTATTTCTTATAAACATGCATGAATATTTCTAGATGATGTACAAGTCATAAATTTAAGATTGTATCAAAATGAAGTGGCTAAAAAGATAAATATGTAGCTTCCATTAATTAAAGTAATTAAAACTTAATTATGTGCCAGCCATAAATTAGCACAAAAAAAATAGTTGCTCATCCCTTAACCTAAGGTTTATGTTAGTAAAAATAAGAGTTGGTTGACATCCCCCCCTACAACGAAGGAAACAACCTTAGTGTTTACAGAGTTACCACACATCCGTTTAAGGCATTCCAACTTTGTGGGACTAGGAAAGAATGTGAAGCAGTGGATGGTACTACTTTTGTATAAAACAACTCTAATTTGGAAACATTTTGGAATAGAACACTACAAAAAACAACTGATTTGTGGAGGTTTAATTTTGAGGTTACAATCAACATCCACTAATTATATCGAATTGAGGGGATTTATGTAACCTCTACTAATTTTATTAAATTTGCAGGGAATTAAGGGGGTTTCTATATCCTTCACTTCTTTTATTAAATTTGCAGTAGTTAAAACCTCCGCTACACTTAAAAATAAAAAAATAGCTACAAAAATTAAACAAATAGATATTTTGAAGAGGTGGTGCTTGTCTTCTAAGAAAAAGAAAAGAAATGAAAAGTAAACTCTATCTCTCCTTAATGAACACTGAATGCTCCCATATCAATCTAATTTCTTTCTTACACCACCTTTCATACCTATAAAAATCTCCAAGGCTTTGCTTCTTCCGTCTCCTTCAACGGCGATTCCTCTTACGGCACTGACGATAACGTTGCCGCGTTGATGCTCTCCATTATATAGTGGGTGGAAGATTGATTGTTTAATCGCTTGAATAAGAAGGGCATCACGTTCTTCCTCCGCTGCCATTGATGAAACAAGTATTAATCCTAAATCAAAGAGGCGGATGGTTAATAAAGAAGAAAGAACAAACAAATACTTTCCACCAGTGGCAGAGCCAGGATTTTCAAAGAGTATCAATGATTAACCTTAAGGAACTTTTGGAACACCTTAACCAACATACTAAACCATCTTGGCCTTGTGTTAGGAGGTGTGAACATATATATATATATATATATATATATATGTCACGACCCAAGGCTAGCCACTAGATGCGACACATACTCGACCCTGAAGGGATCTCATACAAGCCTCATAGCATTCTTGAACATAAGAACATAGGAAAATAGAGAAGAATTTAAACATTCTTTACAATCGAAGACATTTTCATTCAAAAGTGGAAGACTTTCTAGACTTTGTATACTATGTCTCAAACCATATAATACTTTGAATACAACATTGGGACTTAGCCCATACAAAAGCTCTAAAATAAACTAAATGACATAAAGGGAACATAGTCGATTTTGTCCTCAAAACTATAAGGACTCACCAAGTCATCATCATCAAGCACCTTAGAAACCTACTCCTAAAGCGTAGAACACCAATATCTCCAAACCCTACACTTTGGTAAAAATAGAGAAGAATGGGGTTAGTACAAAAAGTACTAAGTATGGAAGCCATGCAAAAACATGATTAAAACTTCAAGAACATTGATAAAAGACGCATAATATAAGTCACAACCAACATACAAGTCATATTTTCACATTTGGACATATGAACATATAAACCATTACCGTCTCCTTAAGCCTTCACCTCAAGTTACCCTCAAGCAATACTTTGTCCAATGTATGGGTAACGTCCCATACCACCACCCACACTAAGGTACCACCTTAAGGCCACCAAAAGTGAACTTGCCATTCATCCTTTGCACCTTTATACTATAAAGCATTTAAGATACATAAACATTATATAATTCACATCATCACATTAAGACCAACATCTAAGACAACTCTAAGACATCACATTAAGACCAACATCTAAGACAACTCTAAGTCATACTTGTGCAATGTGCAAGTTGCATCCCATACTACTAGTCACACTAACTACTCCTTTGAACTCACCATAGACAAGGCACATTAATATACGATAAATTATGACAAGGAAGTAAATCATAATACAATCCAAGTATAGCATGCATCTTTACATTTAACCATATAAGAGTCAACAATATTCATTAACTTCATTTAGAGGACATTCAATCACTAGACATTAGTTCATCATTCTCATTAACTTTATTCTAAGGGGACATTCATGCATTAGCAATTAAGACTTAGAGAACTCACTATGATCCTCTCAAAGCCTACTCGTGCAATGTATGGATAGCACCCCATACTACGACCCACACTTCATAGAACTCATCAAGAAACGATAATGCACATCTAACATGATTGGAATAGGCATTAACCGACATAGACCATGAGAGCTAGATCATGGAATCTGGTGTCATGTAACCCTACACCGAAGGAAGGTGTTCTACTTTCCCAGAGAAGAACTAGTACACATCTTATGTAGGCACATAGTTATGGGATAAGAAAGATGTTCATTGGACTGTAACCTAACATTGGGAGAGTCATCATCTTAGCCATATACAGTCGGTGCTTAGCCTCCATTCTCATAGAGTAGTTCATTCACATTACATTGTTGTACTTGAGAGGGCCATCAACATTAGGCCTACTGACCCAAGGTACATTGCACAAGAAAGAGCCACCAACATAGGTCTACTGATACAAGGTTCATCATTTCACTCATGAAAGGGCCACCAACATTAGGTCTACCGATTCAAGGTTTATCACATTACTTCCTAGACTCATCATGAAGGGCTACCAACACTAGGTCTATCAGTTCATATCATAGCCTAGAATAATTCATCATTCATTTATGAAAGGAATGCCATTGGCCTATCGGTTCATATTCATGTTGGGATATACTATTAACCATGTAATTGTGTTATAGTAATTTTTATTTAATCCCTTGTAAAGAATTTTATGTTATTTACTTAAAATAATAAAATCTTTGTTTAAATAGATCATTGTGTATATATGTGTGTCCATTGCTTATATAGTAGACAATTTTGTGTATGGAGTGTTTTAACTCATACACGGAAGACCAAAATTGTCGGTGCATATAAGTTATAAATTTATGTTCACGATCAAAGATGAAGAAGGACAAACATCTTGATGATCGTAGCACAAGATTAAATATAATATGATCTTAATTATGAGAATGGTTAAATTCAACTTCTTGTGCTAGTACATTTTGTATGTATTGAACGGACCAAGTAGAGACATTTGTTTATGTTCTGAATATTAATAAATAAATTCTCTAGTCCACTACATGTACTTAT
>JAJOOS010027909.1:0-10789 GCA_029582725.1 Solanum chiquidenum | reverse complement strand
CTGCAGTGGTAAACCACGGACCACCAGCACGGACCGTGGTCTGATCTACGGTCCGTGGATGGTGACCGTAAGTTGCACCTGCAACTTCTCAAAATCTGCATTTTTGGTCTGTTTCAGATACGGGGTGTTACAGGTATGATCAATGAAGGATCGCCCATGCACTTCTTCAACATGGAGATGTGAAATACCGGATGAACCGTTGCTAATTCTTGTGGTAGCTCCAACTTATAAGCTACATTGCCAATCCTCTTGGCTATGCAATAAGGTCCAATATACCGGGGACTAAGCTTCCCCTTCTTACCAAACCTCATAACACCCTTCACGGGTGAAACTTTCAAATATACCCAATCATCTACTTCAAACTCTAACGCCCTTCTCCTAACATCAGTGTAGGATTTTTGACGACTCTGTGCCATTTTCAACCTTTCTTGAATCACCTTCACCTTCTCCATAGCTTGGTGAACTAAATCTGGTCCTATCAACCCTGCTTCACCAACTTCAAACCATCCAATAGGATATCTGCATCTTCTCTCATAAAGAGCTTCATAAGGAGCCATTTGGATGCTAGAGTGATAACTGCTATTGTAAGCAAACTTAATGAGAGGTAGGTGATCATCCCAATTCCCTTTGAAATCAATCACACAAGCCCTCAACATATCTTCTAAAGTCTGAATAGTGCGCTCTGCTTGCCCATCTGTCAGAGGATGAAAGGCAGTACTTAAGTTCACCTTCGAACCCAAACCTTTCTGAAAGGATTTCCAGAACTGTGCAGTAAATTGTGCATCTCTATCTAAAATAATGGAGACTGGGACCCTATGAAGTCTTACCACCTCCTGAATATATAACTTGGCATAATCTTCTGCTGAATGGGTAGTCTTTACCGGCAGGAAATGGGATGATTTTGTCATTCTGTCGACAATCACCCAAATAGAATCATGATGCCTGCGAGACCTTGGCAAACCTGTGATGAAATCCATATTAATCATCTCCCACTTCAATTCTGGAAGTTCTATATTATGCACCAAACCACCGGGCCTATGGTGCTCAACTTTCACTTGCTGGCAATTTCGACACTTAGCAACAAATTCTGCAATGCCCTTCTTCATGCTATTCCACCAATAAACTTCTCTCAAGTCACAATACATCTTTGTGGAACCCAGATGAATAGAGTATCTGGAGCTATGAGCTTCCTCCATGATCCTCTCTTGGAGTCCATCCACCACAGAATCTACCTTGATATCTCAATACACCATCTCCCCCTTGTTCAAAAGCTAACATTTTTTTCTTATGAACATTTGCCTTCAATTAAAGCAAAATGGGATCTTGGTGTTGCTTTTCTTTAACTTCTGACACTAGTGATGATTCATCCCCATTCGTCACCACTACTCCTCTTTCTGTGAAATCCATAAGTTGGACTCCTAAGCGTGCAAGTCTATGCACATCTTTTGCTAACTCTCTCTTTTCTTCCTCAACATGGGCGGTACTACCTATAGACAACTTGCTCAAGGCATCAGCAACAACACTAGCCTTACATGGGTGATAAAGAATACTCATGTTATAATCTTTGAGTAACTCTAACCACCTCCTTTGTATGAGGTTAAGCTCTTTCTGAGTGAACACATATTGAAGGCATTTATGATCAGTGAATATATCAACATGAACACCATACAAATAATGGCGCCATATCTTCAAAGCGAATACCACAGCAGCCAACTCTAAGTCATGAGTTGGATAATTCTTCTCATGAACCTTCAACAGGCATAAGCTATTACTTTGCCATTATGCATTAATACACAACCCAAACCAACTCTAGATGCATCACAATACACCACAAAACCTTGAGTACCTTCTGGTAAAGTCAAAACTGAAGCAGTAGTCAACCTCTTCTTCAATTCCTGAAAGCTTTTCTCACAAGATTCAAACCAGTGAAATTTCACTATTTTCTGAGTCAACTTCGTCAAAGGAGACGAAATGGATTAGAACCCTTCTACAAACCTTCTATAATATCCGGCCAAGCCCAAGAAACTCCTAATATCAGTTGGAGATGTGGGTTTAGGCCAATTCTGCACTGCCTCAATTTTCTGAGTATAAACTTTAATTCTCTCTCCAGACACAATGTGGCCTAAGAATGCCATAGACTCAAGCCAAAATTCACACTTAGAGAATTTAGCATATAACTCCTTATCTTTCAAGGTCTGAAGAACTATTATGAGATGACTAGCATGATCTTCTTCATTCCTTGAATAGATTAGTATGTCATCAATGAAGACGATAACAAACATATCTAAATAAGGTTTGAAGACTCTGTTCATGAGATCCATGAGCGTTGTTGGTGCATTAGTCAAACCAAATGACATGACCAAAAACTCATAATGACTATAACAGGTCATGAATGTTGTCTTTGGAATGTCACATTCCCTTACTCTTAACTGATGATAGCCAGATCTGAGGTCTATTTTCAAAAAACAAGAAGCACCCTAAAGCTGATCGAAAAGATCATCAATTCTCAGAAGAGGATACTTATTCTTGATGGTAACCTTGTTCAACTGACAGTAATCTATACACATCCTAAGGGAACCATCCTTCTTTCTCACAAATAAGACCGGAAAGCCCCAAGGTGAGACACTTGGTCGAATAAAGCCCTTATCTAACAAATCCTTTAACTGCTCTTTCAACTCTTTCAACTCTGTTGGTACCATTCTATATGGTGGAATAGATATCGGACAAGTATCTGGAAGAAGATCTATACCAAATTCTATCTCTCTCTTAGGAGGGACTCCGAGAAGATCATCTAGAAAGACTTCTGGAAACTCTTTTACTACTGGAACTGACTGAATAGGAGGTACCTCAACACTTGAGTCAGTAACTCGGACTAAGTGATAGACACACCCCTTAGAAACTAACTTCCTTGCATTAAGGCACAAAACGAAACGACCCTTAGGCACTGCTGAAATACTTTTCCACTCTAAGACTGGCTTATTTGGAAACTAAAACTTGACTACTCGAGTCCTACAATCAACTGAGGCATAACAGGCATGAAGTTAGTCCATACCAAGAGTGACATCAAAATCTACCATGTCTAACTCAATTAAGTCAGCCATGGTACTCTTATGATTGATGGAAACGGGACAATCACAATAGACTCTCTCTGCTAGACTAGACTCACCAACAGGCGTAAAGGCACTGAATGGTTCACTAAGTTGCTTAGGAAGAACATCAAAGTTCATAGCAACATAAGGAGTTACAAAAGATAAACTCGCTCCTGGATCTAGCAAGGCATAAACAGTAAATTCAAAGACTCAAATCATACCAATGACAACATCTGGAGAATCCTCTTGCTCTTGGCGACTAGTGATAGCATATAAGCAGTTTTTCCCCCGCCAGTACCGGAAGTAGCCCCTCTAGGTGCAACTCTGTATGGTGGAGCAACTGAAGAAGACTAGGCTCTATTGCTCCTATTACCATTTCCCTGCTTGTTCTTTGGGCACTCTTGCATGAAATGCCCAGTCTGACCACACTTGAAACAACCACTGGAGCCCTCACGACAAATACCTGAGTGGTTCCTACCACACTTTCCATAGGAAGGAGGCTTACTACCCCCTTGCGCCACACTCCCCTGGGAATAAGCAGGTTTAGCTCTGTAATTCTGACCATTGTACTCACCTTTGTGCTTCGTGCACTAGCAGATGATGGAGCGGGTCCCTTCTGTTTCTGTAGGAAGGATGACCGGTTGGCATTACTCTTCTGCTACCCGAACTCATTCCATGTCTTAGCCCTCTTGTTCTTGAATTCCTCTATATCCCTCAGCTTCTCTTCCTCTACTTGCTGCACATGGACCATCAACTTCGAAATGTCCATGTCTCCAATAAGCATTGCAGCCCGGCCCTCTTTGCTTGATAGATGGCCCACCCAGCAACAAATAAGCTCATCCTACTCCTCATGTCTGCAACCATTTATGGAGCATAACGGGATAGTTGGGTGAACTTCAACACATATTCATGAACGCTTAGAAAATCCTGCTTAAGTGTGAGGAACTCACGTACCTTAGCCTCTTTCAGTTCTTAGGAAAACGCCCCAAGAAAGCCTCTTCAAAACATGCCCAACTCGCAGGTGGTGCATCCTCAGCTCTACCCCCTTTCTACTAATCAAACCAAGTCCTAGCGACATTCTTTAGTTGATATGCAGCTAGCTCAACTCTCTTCATATCAGCAACATGCATCACATCAAACATCTTTTTCAGTTCATCAACAAAGTTCTCCGGATCCTCAGAAGTGCTTGAACTAGTAAAACTTGGAGGATTCATCCTCAAGAACTCACGAATCCTAGAAGTGTCAGCCTCTTCCTATCGAACTCCTCTCTGCTGCCCAGCTTGGTTGGTCACAACTTTACTGAGCATCCTTATAGCCTCTCTGAACTCATCATTGGTGACTTCTCCTTGAGGTTGCACTTCAGGTGCATTTGGTAACTCTTGTTCCTCAACATTCCTCCTAGCTGGACGATCTCTGTCTGCTCTTCGTGGAGGCATGATTATCTGAAACACGCGTAGGCATGAATTAGAGTGATGTTGTCTGGCTTTGGCCGATGTCTCCTGGTCGATGCGTGTAGGCCATGGCCGATGTCGCCTGGCCGATGCGTGCAAGCCACGGCCGATGTCACCCAGCTGATGCGCACACGCAACGACTGATGCGTGCAGGCGTTGGTTGATGTTGCATGCGGTTGGCTGAAGTCATTTTCTAGATGCGAACATGCCACGTTCGATGCTTGCAGGCCTTAGCTGATGCCGCTTGCTGTTGGTCGATGCAGATGTCGCCCAGCCGATGCGCACAACTTACGAGATGAGTGTGAAAGAAGTGAAGGAATTCCTAAATGTTGCAGCCTCCTAATTATAGATGTGGCGCGCTTCACATCGATAACCAGAACTCTACAGACACGGCTTCATAGACTTCCGAGGACTCTTGAACTCTGTACTCTGATACCAAGTTTGTCATGCCCCGAGCCTACACCCTGGGCGGGACTGGCACTCAAAGACCATTGCTTGTCCTAAGGGAACCCTTGGCCTGGCTTACTAACTCAGCGGAAGACTTAACTCATCACATAAACATTTATGAAGAAACTAGAATATCATAAAGGAACATTCAACTGGCCATTTAGGTAAACTCAAGTCTTAAACATAAGAAATGAAAGGTAAAAACAACTGAAATAACTAACTGACTGTTTGTCTATGAAGCCTTTAAAACAACTGAGATGGATGTTGGGACAACCCCACAACATCCTAATGAACTAACTAGAAAGCAATGAAAATAGATCCTCCGGAATGCAAGTAGGCTCACCGACTGACTCTGAACTGCTCACTGGATCAACGGTGCGCTGGAATGCCGATCCTAGTTACATGTGTCTGCATCATAAGACGATGCAGGCCAACTGACATCAGTACATTGAATGTACGAGTATGCGAGTTGGAATGCTAAAACAACATAGGCTTGAAAGGGAATTTGAAAGAAATACTTATCTGGCTCTTCTCAACTCACGAATACTTAATTGAACTCATTTCAATATAAAGCAGTTTAAAACAAGTGCAATATAAAGAAAAGTTGTTTAAAAACATGATGCCAACTCTGTGTGTATGCAAAGATACATATAACTCTGATATGTATGTAAAAATACAATAAATTGATGTATATAAAAGTACAATAACTTCTATGGGAGTTTCTCTAACCGACAATCATCATATAAGAGCTATAGTGATGATGCAATAATATACCTCACGCAGCCAACGCATCCTATACCCGGCCAAAGGTATAGGACTTGAACAACTAAGTGGATCCACTAGTCTATTGTGAAGAGGGTTCATCTAAAAAGGTATGACCCTTTTCTACCCATGGTGGCTACATGGTTTATGGGGGCTGTGAGTTATCTGAACTCTCTCCCATATCGATGCATAATACTACTCCCAAAATTATACTAGCTCCTTATGTTTTTAAAAACATACTTCTTTCTGTGATTTGAGATTAGTGCTCAAAAACTTAGCTCAAAGGCTATCTTGGAAATCTCAGTTTCCCTTCTTGCTTCATTTAGAAAGCAATTACTCTTTTCTGAAAAACTTGCCCGAAGGCCCTTTGAAAATCTCAGTTTCCGTTCTTATTAAAATGTGAAAACATTTTTAAATCTTTTTGGGAATACATAGTCCCCATATACTTCTTTGAAGGATAGAACTTCAACTTTACTTCTTTACTGAACTCAAAACTTAAGTCTTAAAACAAAGTTAAAACATTTGTGAAAGACTTTTGAAAACTTTAAGAACTTATCTTAACTTGACTCTTGAATTCTCTTGACTTTGACCGTAACTTCTCTTGACTTGACTCTTAACTGATCCTTGAATTGAATTATGGATTCAAGGTTTTTGATTTGTGATTGGAAAGATCTCATGTTTTTTAGGAATGATTCTAGATAGCTAAACATGAGAAAAGACCGAAAATCTATATTTGAAGGTGGTCCGCGATGCGGAGACATATTTAATTCTAGGTTTCAAAATCGCCTTTTGAGGCAAAAGGCTCTGTGACAGCTCCGTGACGCGAAACAAAAATTCCCAAATCTGGGAACCCAGTCCGCGACGCGCCATCAAACTTGCATTTCGTCCGATGAAATTTCTTCTTCATTTTCTAATTCCAAGTCGCCTAAATTCGATTATTTTTCTCAAATTACTTTTAGATACAGATACCCAGCAAATGAACCTAAGAACCTAACTCGAAATGACTCTAAGATGCGACGTAACAAATTCAGAAACTTTCCAACTCAGTCAGATTCAAGAACAATATATGAATTCAGAAAT
This sequence comes from Solanum chiquidenum, assembly GCA_029582725.1. Classification (NCBI taxonomy): domain Eukaryota; kingdom Viridiplantae; phylum Streptophyta; class Magnoliopsida; order Solanales; family Solanaceae; genus Solanum; species Solanum chiquidenum. The sequence goes on along the minus strand of JAJOOS010027909.1, from coordinate 3,960 downwards.
AGATATCAAGATCATCAATACTCAAACTCATTTAGGTCAAATCCAAACTGAAATTTATATGCTTGGCACATGGGAGAACGATCCCAACTTTATGAGAGCCTTACATACCTGATAGAAGAAAATCCTTGGCAAAACACCAACTCTCTTGATCGATCTTGATGAATTTGCCCTTTTCTCCTTCTTCTCTTCTCTTCTCCTTAACCCTAGCGTGAAATCCCAAATTCTCAAACTGACTAAAATCTGATTTGACCCATATTAAACTCCTAAAATTGGATTAAAATAATAGGGCAATGAAAAGACTAAAATACCCCTTAAAATTCCGGATTGGACATTTCCTTAATCCAGTAGCCCAACTTCCAAAGAGAATAACTCCCTCATACAAACTCGGAATCGCGCAAACTTGGTGGCGTTGGAAAGATCATTCCAAGAGCTTTCCAACCATATCTGGAACTACACCTTACTCATCCTGAGCTAGTAGTTATGGTCGTTTGAAGTTCACCAAAACTCACTATAACTTACTTAAAAATTTCCAGATTTCCTCCTTCTTTCCAAAAGTAACTATTTCCAGATTTTAAACTTCTTTCTAGTTCTTTCTAGTTGCAAGATGTTACAGACATTTGGTGTATTAAATTAATCTAGCAAACTCTTTTACATGAGTATGAAGATACAACATTTTCTAACACCGTATTTAAAAATAGAATAGTAGGCTTGAGTCAAATAAGAGCAACTCTCAATTATGATATGAAAATATATAAGTAAAAGTAAATTAATTTTTTCAATAAATTAACATAACAAATAGGGTCCATATTTGGGAATAGACCTTTAGTCACTGTCAATGATCGTAGTGGCAGCCACCTGAATAAGACGAATATCCTGCTATAACAATCCCACTATAGAGATCAAGTGGCCGCTATAGTGGTCTCTCAACTTATCTAATGGTTTCTCCGGCGGTCACATAGCCATTATAGTAATCCTACAATTTCGATGGAACTCCCATCATTATGGCCTAAAATAATAGTGATCTAAGGAATATTTATGAATCTAATCACCATAATTTAGCCATGATTTAGCTAAGTTTTGATTATGTTCTATGGATATTGATATGTTTATTGTATATTTGTTAATGTGATGAGCCAATTGATATGATTAGGCTGATTTCAGGCCAAAAACATCAAGGAAAGACCCAAAAATGGATTAAAACGCAAAACAAAGTATCCCAGACTAAAACAAAATCAAAGAGAGTACAGAAATGTAACGACATACCCTATCATTATAATGCTTAAGACCATAATACCTTTGCATAGGTTCCTGCGGATTGAGAATTGGCAAAGAATTGAAAACTGAAGATAGTGCAAAAATTCGTCAAGCTTCTATATAGAAAAGGCCTCCTATGTAGAAAAAGTCTCCTTCTCTATAACGAAGGGAGGTTCTTTATGGAGAAGACATCGAAGATGTGAGACTTTTCTATAATGAAGGGTTTGTTCGCTATAACAAAGGTAGAAAAAGTTTTATTCATGTTTTAAGCCAATTTTCACTTGATCTAAATCATAACTTATAATATTTGACCAGAGATTCCCAAGAAAGATTTTTTTCAAGATTTAGGGCTTTTCTCCCCTAAGAACTCTGTTGAGCAGTTGATATGCTCAAGAATCCATTTTTATGGGGTTCCTAGGTTCTCCAATATCAAATTTAAAGGTTATGTTTCATGCTTCAATATCAAATTTAATAGAAAAGAATAAAATTTCAACATAATTATATTAAATATATATTCTACCACAACAATAAATAATTGAGGATTCAGCCCACAAAGTTTTACGAATAACTCATCATTCAATTCTATGAAGAAAACAAATAATAGAAGGTAAAGATGAATTGAAAGGCTAAAAGTCCATGAGTGGAATTGGGTTGATCATGATAACTTCCAATTTGATAAAATAACTTTTTAATAATTCGTTAGTTCTTCAAAAAGGTAGAATCATGTAGGTTTGAATATCTAAGACCTTTGTTTGAAAAAAATAGCGTATTAAAGTGATCTTATGCTTTGTTTGTCTTATACTTTGAGTGTTCTGATTCTTTTATAAAAGGAAAGGCTCTAGCAATTTAGCTTGTTCGCTTCTAGTTCGTCGATTGAGGTAGATTATGATTTAATTGAAGTTAGATTTTATTTTTTTGCTAATATGTAATGTAACTTGTATTGTATGTCGATTGGTCTTCAAACATAGCTGATGTTATTTCTAATTGAATTAAGTGTTACTTGTAAGATTAAGCATGTAAACTATTGAATTGATTATTTACTGATATTGTAAAATATGAACATATAAATGTCGCATTCTTTGATGAATTTATGAATGATGATCTTGTGATTGTTTTAGTTATGTTACTTTGAGAGGCATGAAATATTAAGATATAGTATGAATATAATTATTATTCGAATGATAAGTGACTTGAGTCCATTGTGAGTTTATGGACAAAAGATTATGTGTGTGGTTAGATCAGGTACCATGTCAGTATGATTCATATACATCTAGGATTCTATGCAGGTCAGAAAAAGATGAGAAAGATTAAGATCCTTTAACATACATATGACAGTGATACTTGTGATTTGAGATATGGTTGATAGTTTTGATAGGTGTAGTGATTTTATAGCTACAAGGCCATAATAAAAACAAATTTCATGATATATATATACATTGTTTGCATCTTGAACAAGTATGTTGATGCCTTATACTTATTGATGGTTGATGATTATTGCTTCATTATTTTGATATGCTAGTTAAGATCTAGAGATATTGAAGATGGGTATATATTTAAACTCATATAAATAATCTCGCTTTAAAATGCTTAATATGGACAGAAAAAAATGTACACTTGATAATTTTATGGTGTTTGATTGTGAATTATAAAATGGGTAATGATGAGTTGTATTTATGTTTTATTTCATATTGTGTACTAATTATTGCGATGAATTTGATGAAATGTGACTTATGTATTAACTATATGGAATTACATGTCTATTTGTTCTATAATTGTGATTATCTGTCACTAATCTTTCTCGGATTATGATGACTACCATACTAATCCTATACTTACTTTTGAGTGTAGACTGTGATCTAGATGCATCTACTAGACCCTGCATTTAGTTGAGTTGATTCCAAATCTGAGGGTGAGCTACTTTTGTTCGAATTCCTAAATATGCTCTTATTCTGATGTCTTTCTTTTTTAGACATTGAAATTATTTATCATTTAGCAGTTTCTTCTCTTAGACTTTTAGTTAGATATTTTAGTATGATGAATTTCAGATTTTGGGATTGTAATAATTTAAAATTTTGCTATTTTAGTGATTATTTCGAGGTTTAGACTTTATTATGTTATGCTTTCATGTTTTAGGTAGAATGTTTAGATGTTGCATGTGATTAGATGTTGAGTGTTGGTTCAACCACTAATGGATTAGTGTGGATGTCAACCATGATGGATTAAGTCGTGACAACAAATAGAATTCGCGACGCGAGGATGCTTTCCACATGTTGAACTCCACACCACTCTGTCCCAAAATCGAGATTTAGAAACAAAAAATTTCTTAAACTTACGACACATGAAAGATGATGTAGGAATTTGAAATAGTCCCTACGATGTGATGACTTGGGACACACGATAAAGACCCGCGCCGTGACCCCCTACTTTTCCAAACTAAAATTGGCCAAGTCAAAGTAAAATTCAACTAGGATTAGAATTTTGATCCTACTATTATAAATATGTCATTAAGATGACGTTTTAGAGTTATGAATTATTTTTAAAGGTTACGAATTATTCTTAGGGTTAGAGAATACTCATAGCATATAAGATTCATGATTCGTAGCTTTTAAGATTTAATTATAGTTTTTTTAGAAGATTATTGTGGAACAAACAAGATTCTCTTTCAAGAATTACATTAATTAAATATTTTGTTTACTTCCTTTTATA
>JAJOOS010027887.1:0-10242 GCA_029582725.1 Solanum chiquidenum | reverse complement strand
ATAGCGGCTTGTGTGGAGACATAATGTTGGAATTAGAGTTTCAAACCCTAATTTAACAACACACCTTTAATCCATGACATTCAAAAACTACCCGTTCACGCTAAGATCAGTTTCGGGAGTTCTACTTGCCCGAATTTGATTCCATAAATTCGTATGGGTTCCTTAACGTCTTCACTATCTAATCATGTGATGAAAATAAAAATTAGATCTCTCATTCATCAAAAGATTTCCCTAGATCTCACATGATTCAGATTTCATCCAATTGTGGACTAAGTTGGAAATTTCCAAGTTACTACTCAAAAGTTTTCAGGCCCAATTCTTTCCCCATTTGCTTTTCCCTAACGATGGAATCAAGTCATTACAATAGATACCAATTTACCCATCACTCATCCCGAGTGATCAACTAGGAAAGACTGGCTAAAGTAAGGGTAGAGTAGAACCTGAATCATTGAATAACTGGGGATACTTGTCACACATGTTCTTCTTGGTTTCCTAAGTAGCTTCCTCGATCGGACATTGATTCATTAAACTTTCACAGACTTTATCTCATTGGTCCTCATCTTTCGGATGTCGCCATCATGAATTGCCACCGGTTCCTCATCATACTGGAGATCCTTATCTAACAAAACTAAGTTCCATTTTATGATGTAATCCCTGTCCCCATGATACTTATTCAACATAGACACATGAAATACTGGATGAACTCTAGATAAGTTCGGAGGTAAAGCCAATAGGTCACTGGCCCTACAAAGTTAAGAACTTCAAAGGGTCCAATATACCAAGGACTAAGCTTGCCCTTCTTGCCTAATTTAATCACCCCTTTCATCGGTACACTTTAAGAAGAACTTTCTCACTAGTCTGAAATGCCTTGTGTCTTACCTTATGGTCTGCATACTTTTTCTATCGACTTTGGGCTGCTAGGAGCTTAGCATGGATGCTTCTTACCTTATCCTGAGAGTCCTTCACCAAGTCAACCCCTAAAGGTTTCACATCTCCAGCCTCGGACCATCCTATGGGTGATCTACAGCCCCTCCCATAAAGTGACTCAAATGGTGCCATATCAATGGTATAGTGGTAACTGTAAATATAGGAGAACTCACACAAAGGTATCGAACTTATCCCAATGTCCTCTAAATTTGATCACACATGCCCTCAACATATCCTCTAGCACTTCAATATTCCTCTCTAACTGCCCGTCCGTTTGCCGATGGAAGGCGGTGCTAAAGATGAGTTGAGTACCCAACTCCTCATGCATTTTTCCCCAAAACATGGATGTGAACTGCGTACCAGAATACGAAATGATAGAAAAGGGCACTCCGTGCAGCCTTACTATCTCTTTCAAATACACCTTAGACAATTTATGCGCATTATAGTCTACTCTAACTGTAATGAAGTAGGCTAACTTAGTCAATCTGTCAAGAACTACCCAAATAGAATCAAACTTCTCAAAGGTCTTGGGGAGACCAACCACAAAGTCCATAGCTATCATTTCCCACTTCAATTCGGGAATTGGCATTCGCTAAAGCAAACCTGCAGGCCTTTGGTGCTCATATTTTACTTGTTGGTAGTTATGGCACTTATCCACAAACTCTACTATGTCTATCTTCATTCCAGGCCATCGATAAAATCATTTCAAATCTCGGTACATCTTGGTCACACCCAGATGAATGGAATACGATGAACTATGGGATTCTATTAAGTCATCCACACGGGGAAGACAAATTCTCCCCTTAAAACTAATCACACCTCCCGCATCAAGAACCATATCTTGCGCCTTACCAAACACTATCTTCTTTCTAAGCTCTTTCAAATTTTTATCCTCAAACTATTTGGCCTTGATCTCCTCAATAAATGTGGCCCTAACCTCAATTCTAGCTGACACCTCACCTCTTTATGAGATGCCCAACTGCATGAAATTAAACTCCAGGTTTGAATTTCCTTAGCCAAAGGTCGCTTGGATAAACCCAAACAAGCTAGACTACCCATACTCACCATCTTCCGGCTTAATGTGTCTACCCCGTTAGCTTTACCCGGATGATACTGGATGGTCACATCATAATCCTTGAGTAACTCCATCCATCTTCGTTGTCTCAGATTTAGATCATATTGAGTGAATACGTGTTGTAGGCTATGGTGGTCAGTGATGAGTCCACAATTTGGACTCATTTAGGGCTATATTTTGATAGATTTAGTATCCTCACATGCATATTTTGTCTTAATAACTGATGAAAAACCTTAATTTTTAGGTATTTAGACTTAGAGACAAATCATCGACACAACTAAGCAAAAAGGAGCAAGGCAGCTGAAAGAACGAAGAAAAGATGGCCTGAGGATCGCCTAATCTATTAGGTGAGTCGCCAAATGGCCTTAATCTCGCCTAATGTTCCAGTGTGCTTAACCCCGAAGGAAAAGATCAAGTCTGCGATGAAAAGGAGCAGTCAACGCGTCGTCGAGAAGTTCCGCAAAGCAACACCATATCACCCAATGATTAAAAATGCAAATATGATGAAGGCAAAAGATGAAAGGCGATGAACCAGACCAAAGGGCGGATTGCCGAGTGTATCAGCGATCCTGACTAATTGCGTTGAGTGGTCCTTCACAACACAAATTTTCAAAAACTGTAAATACCCATTTAAATATGTAGCTTAATATCAAGAAATCCAAAAATCTAGGAATTGAATTTTGAGACTTAGAATATTTCATTTTGAGTTCTTAGAGTTTTTAGGAGACATTGTTCTTAAGCTTTGAAGGTTTTGAAGGTTTTCATCTCCAAGAAATTGGAAGTGGGTCTTGAAGAATTTTCATCCTTGACGTGTTTAAAGATATTTTCTATCATACCCATTTGATGGAAACACTTTTTGGTATCGATTTCTATATCCTTATCATGTATAGCTAAGACCCCAATTCTTGGGGTGTGATTATGTGAATATGGGTTGAATTTACTGTTGGATCTTGCTAATTATTAGTTAATTTGTTGTTTAAATGTGATTTCGTTCAGTAGTTGTGTATGAACTTAATGGAATTGTAGTTGCAAATATGATTTCATCTTCATGTATTTGGCTTGCTCTCGAGAGAGGTGTTAAGACCAAAACTATTGAATCGATAGCCGGTGGTTATTAGGTTGTCGTGGGTTCAGTTCGAGAGAGTGAGTCCTAAACCCTCTCCCACACATTCAGCTCGAGAGAGTGAATGGGCTAAGGTGAAGGCTGGGTGTAATTGCGGCTTATCGAAATTTGAGAGAAACCGATTTGATTCGGCGTAAGTTTCTTGAGAGAGAGTTTACTCTATTAAAGTCTATCTTAGTTACAAATTTACAGCGATTTACTATCAATAGCATGTACTTGATTGTTTATTTTAGCCCATATTACTATCACATCCTAAGAATCATGTCCCCTTAATTCACATCTTTATATTTTCTCTGTTTTTCTTCATTAGTGAATACAAAACCCCCATTGATAATTGACATTCGTGTCACTTTTTGATTTAATATGCTTTTATTCATAAATATTTATAGCTATGATTGATTAGAACATAATTTTACTTTTCTATTTGATTCTCGACTATTAACTGCTCCCTTGGGAAGCGACTCCAACCCATTCGGTTGGGTTATATTACTATTGAACAATCGTTGATGCTTAGTATTAGATGAAGCATCTTTGATAGCGCTCCCATAAAAATGGCGCCTCAGCCGGGGAGTGGTGTTAGTGGAGAATCTTTAGTTTAGTAAATTTTTTGTTCTTGTTAGTTGTAGTTCTTCTTACTTAATTTTTAGTTTTGTTTTTCTTGTTTATGTTGAAAACAAGAACTATGAGCGTAAATGGCAGCAATGGCAGCCAAGTAGGCCATCAAGATGACATCGGAAACTTCAACGATGTCAACGAGCCTCATTCTAATGATCCCCATCTCATGGGAGGTATTGGTGCCATTCGCTTACCTCCAGCCGAAGGGAATGCAATGTTCCACATCACGAGCACTATGCTGCAACTCTTGCAACTTAAGGGCCTATTCAGTGAGTTGTCTCATGAGAATCCTCATGAGCATCTTTGAAACTTCGTGGATGTATGCGGACCATTCTCCTTCAATAACATCTCTCAAGAGTCAGTTCGGTTGAGGTTATTCCCGTTCTCTCTGATGGGGGAGGCATTTACCTGGTTGGAGGAATTGCCACTTGAATCAATCACTTCTTCGGAGGAGTTGGTCACCGTATTGCAAGTGTGATTTTTCCCTTCCTCGAATATGATGACTCTTCGGGATAGCATTCAAAGCTTCAAACGTCTATAAGGCGAGCCAATTCATAAAACTTGGCTGCGATTTAAGAAGTTGGTGCTTCAATGCCCGACCCATGGCTTTCCTGATAACGTGTTGCTACAGTATTTTTACTAGAGTCTTGACTCGGTAAATAAGGGTGTTGTCGACTAACTTTTTCTGGGAGGATTGATGCAGCAACCTTATGCGATAGAAGCTCAACTCTTAGATGGTATAAATACCATAAACAGGGTATGGTATACCCATGAGGACCAAGTCGCCCCTCTCACGTTCAAGTTAACTAAGGAACAAATGGAGAAGGACCAAGAGAGGGACCAGAACATGGCCAAGATCATGACACAACTTGACATTTTTTCTAAAAATGTTATGGGAGATGGTGTTTGAAGTGTCAATGTTGTGGGTGTCGGGTGTGCTAATCCTGAGGAGGCAAAGTTTGAAGCTTTGTATAATGAAGAGGTAAATTTTCTAGCCAACCAAGGTGGTGGTTATCGTTCAAACTACCTGAGTCAGGGTGGTAACTAGGATTGGGCTAGAGATGATGGTTGGAAAGAGTGTGACAGAGAATGGAGGGACCGAAATCCTAATTGGAAAGATGGGGAGAAGGATAGGTATGTGCCTCCCCAAGAGCGCCAAAAGGCAAAGGATTTGGAAGATGGTAGTTCTGAGGATATGCTCTCTGGTATCCTCAACAAAGTTGAAGGGTCAGACAGGATTTTAAAAGAAATGAAAGAAGATGTGTCTACCCTTAGCCAGACCGTTACCTCTCATTCAATGTCGATAAAGCAGTTGGAAACTAGGTCATTTATCGTCTCATCTCAATCCGAGACAGCAAGGGGTTTTTCCTAGTGATACTATGGCTAACCCCAAGAATGAGATTTTATGGTCGAATTGTGTCATGCCACGATGTTACCTAAGGTGTTGTTTGGGAGGCAACCCAAAACCCTGTTTATTGCTTTATGTTTGTTTAAAAAATAATGGTGTGTTGGTTGTGCAGGATGAAGTGTGGGAAGTGTTAGGAAAGAAGGAGATTGGCAAGAAAAAAGGTCCAGTCGGTGCATCGCCGAAGAAGTCAGCGACCCTGACTCAGACCGCCGTTGTACTCAAGACAACTTTGAAGTAGTGTCTGTAAAACTCGGCGTGCCCAAGAAATTATTGGCGAGTCGCCGACTTGGTGGGATACTCCGATCCTTACCCCCATTTGGACTCCCAAATTGATTGGGGTCCTGCAAAACTCGGCGAGGTAAGTAACTACTTGCCATGTCATCGAATGGTTCGGCAGTCACGAATAATGTCACCGAATGGTTCGGCGGTCACGACTAATGTCGTCGAATGCGCAGGAACTGGACGGTTTTTGAAGCCAAAGGTTTAAATTCTCAAACTCTTTCACTCTTATGCATTTTCGTTCTTCCAAATCACACCTGTACATTATTCTCTATATTTTTCATTATCTAAAGTTATTAGTTATCGATTTGTGCTCGAAACTTGGATTACATTGCAACCTAGCGATTCAATCTTAATGTAGTACGCATTAAAGGTTGGTTTTCGAACCCTGAGGTTTTGTTATCAATTTCGTACTCAAGTTCAATAATATTATCTTGTTGAAGTGTGTTGGGTATCTCTACTACAATTCATTCATTCGATCGCCTATTATAATATGAATATCTAGCCCGTAGTGTTTTGACTGTTGAAATTTCGTAGCTTGGTGCATTGAAATAGATTAAAATGCATGGATGCCCAGACAGATGGAGCGACTGCTTAGACAGGATCCCCTCTTTACCTCCCTCTCTATCTTTCTTTATTTTAAATTCTGGATATTATGTTATTTGCATTTGAGGACAAATGTTTTATTTTTAGTGTGCTGAGGCCCACCTTTGTGTGATATTCGTGACTTGTGTTTTGATTATGTATTTGGGTTGTGAGCCATTGTGTTGTGTTGTACACTGCTTTTTGTGGATGTTTGAGCTTGTGGCTCCTCGTGCTTAAATTGTAAATGATTTTTGACCCTTCCAAAAAATTTGCCCACTCTTGTATGTACTTAAATGTGGCTGTTCTTTGGCAACTTTGAGTCTCAGTTTTGATCAACATCGATGACTAAAATAGTGCTCATAATCGAATGAACATGAATGCGCCACTACGATGAAACCAAATGAAGTTACATAGACAATATGTAAACTCTTTGCATCTCATTGTGATTAACCAAGAATCAAATTGATTCTCTTGTGATGAACGTTGCACACTAGCAAAAGTGTAGAATCTTGTTTGACTTTGGTGTCGATGCCTTGTGTGATGAGCTTACTGTGAACCATGTATGATAACACATAGAATTTTCCCCGTTGGTCCGGTCGACTAAGTAAGGCTATCTCTTGAAATGATCTTAGGCAACTTCGAAAAGTGTGAGCCAATTTGACATATACCTCTTTTGTGGCCTACCTTGTGAGTGTGTGAACATCTTTTGAACACCCCTTGAGCCTTACCTTTCTTTGGAATAAACTTGATGAAAATATGACCTTTCTTAATCCACTACCTATAATCCTCTTTATTTGTGGTTGATTGAATAGCCAACTTAGGCCAAAAGCCTAAGTTGTGGGTGTGGTGTAAAGAGAAGGCAAGTCAAGAAGTGCAAGAAAAGTCACATTTAACCCATGGTTTTGAGAAAAATGGAACCCCTCCATACAAGAAAAAAAAAAGAAAAAGAGAAGAAAAGAATGACAAAGAAAAAGTCGTGGAATAAAGATATGAAGATGCAAAAAGAAATAGAGTTTCCGAACAATCCATGGAAAGTAAATAATGGGATGACATATGAGCACTAAATTAAATGATGAAAGAAGAGGAAAGGGAGTGTTGTGAGCACCACATTTCATGAGGATAAAAGTCACTAAGCCTAAATGACCATACCTTTGCACTCAACCCCATTACAAGCTTTGAAAAAGACCTTTTTGATCTTGAGTGAGCTGAAGCAAATGTTGATTGGAAAATACGGGCAAACCTATGGGTCAAATCATGCTTGTGTTCTTATATGTGAGTGTGAGCATTGCATTTGATTCTGGAGCTTTAAATGATTAAACCATTGTGTGTGAAAATGGAATCATTCTTTGTGTGAGGGCATTTGAACACTTTTGTTGAGCAAGAACTTTCATTTGAAACAAGTATTTTGAGCTTGAGAATTTTTGGTAATGGTGTGTCACAACTTGAGACTTTGAGTATACAATTGATCATTACATGAGTAAGTTGAGTCTTGTTGTGTACATTCATGATTGAGTCTTGTGTAGCACTGTTTGAGACATCCTTTTTTAACTGCTGAACTTAAGTTTTACTTGAGGACAAGCAAAAGTTTAAGTTGGGGGTGTTGATAAGTCCACAATTTGGACTCATTTAGGACTATATTTTGATAAATTTAGTGTCCTCAAATGCATATTTTGTCTCAATAACTGATGAAAAACCTTAAGTTTCAGGTATTTAGACTTGAAGACAAAGCATGTACACAACAGAGCAAAATGGAGCAAGACAGCTGAAAGAACGAAGAAAAGATGGCATAAGGATCGCCTAATCCATTAGGCGAGTTGCCAAATGGCCTTAATCTCGCCTAATGTTCCAGTGTGCTGAGCCTTGAAGGAAAAGATCAAGTCTGCGATGAAAATGAGCAGTCGACGTGTCACAGAGCAGTTCCGTGAAACAACACCATTTCGCCTAATGATTCAAAACGCGAAGATGCTGAAGGCAAAAGATGAAAGGTGATGCACCAGACGAAAGGGTGGATCGCCGAGTGTATCGGTGATCCCGACTAATTGCGCTGAGTGGTCCTTCACAGCACAAATTTTTGAAAACTATAAATACTCGTTTAAATCTGTAGCTTAGTATCAAGAAATCCAGAAATCTAGGAATTGAATTTTGAGACTTAGAATATTTCACTTTGAGTTCTTAGAGTTTTTGAGAGACACTGTTCTTGAGCTTTGAAGGTTTTGAAGGATTTCATCTCCAAGAAAGTGGAAGTGGGTCTTGATGAATAGTCATCCTTGACGTGTTTAAAGACATTTTCTATCGTACCCATTTGATGGAAACACTTTTTTGTATCAGTTTTTATCTTTTTATCATGTCTAAAACCCCAATTCTTGGGGTGTGATTATGTGAATATGGGATGAATTTACTGTTGGGTCTTGCTAATTAATAGTTAATTTTCTGTTTAAATGTGATTTCGTTCAGTAGTTGTGTATGACCTTAATGGAATTGTAGTTGCAAATATGATTTCATATTTGTGTCTTGGCTTGCTCGAGAGAGAGGTCATAAGACCAAAATTACTGAATCGATAGCCGGTGGTTATTGGGTTGTCGTGGATTCATCTCGAGAGAGTGAGTCCTAAACCCTCTTCCACAGATTCAGCTCGAGAGACTGAATGGGCTAAGGCGAAGGCTGGGTGTAATTGTGGCTTATGGGTATTCGAGAGAAACCGATTTGATTCTGGGTAAGTTGCTCGGAAGAGAATTTACCCCCACTAAAGTCTAGCTTAGTTACAAATTTACAACGATTTACTATCAATAGCATGTACCCGGTGGTTTATTTTTGCCCATATTCCTATCACATCCCAAGAATCATGTCCCCTTAGTTCGCATCTTTATATTTTTGTTGTTTTTGTTCATTAGTGAATACAAAAACCCCAACTAATAATTGACATTCGTGTCACTTTTTGATTCAATATGCTTTTATTCGTAAATATTTATCGCTATGATTGATTAGAACATAATTTTACTTTTCAATTTAATTCTCGACTATTAACTTCTCCCTTGGGACTCGAACCCAACCCATTCGGTTGGGTTATATTACTATTGAACGATCGTTGATGTTTAGTATTGGATGAAGCATCTTTGATAGCGTTCCCATCAGTCAGTAAATACCTCACACTTGACACCAGAAAGATAATGTCGCCAAATCTTGAGAGGAAACACTACCGCTGCCAACTCCAAATCGTGTGTTGGGTGATTTCACTCGTGCAACTTCAATTGTCGTGATGCATAAGCTATGACATTCTTATCTTTCATGAACACCGCACTCAAACCTGAATGTGAAGCATCACAATAAACAATAAAATATTTACCTTCCACCGATAGTGCCAAAATATGTGTTGTGGTCAAAAGAGTCTTGAGCTTTTGAAAGTTCTCTTCACATTTGTCAATCGACTCGAAAGGTTCCTCCTTTTCGGTCAACATTGTCAAATGTGTGGCGATAGAAGAAAAATACTTCAGAAACATACGATAGTAGATGTCGAGCCCCATAAAACTCCTAATTTCAGTTACAGAGCTAGGTCGAACCCAATTCTTGACTGCTTCAATATTTTGGGGATCTACTATTACCCCTTCCCTTGAAACTACATGCCCCAACAAGGCAACCGAAGTCAACCAAAACTCACACTTAGAAAATTTAGCATACAACTTTTGTTTTCCAAGAACACCCAGAACAATACGAAGATCGTCAACATGCTCTTCCTTACTTAGTGAATAAACCAAAATGTCATCAATAAAATCAATCACAAACGAATCCAGAAATGGTTTGAACACACCAATTATCAAACGCATGAAAGTTGCAGGCACATTTGTCAACCCAAACAACATCACTAGAAACTCATAGTGTCCATAGCAGGTCCTGAATGTCGTTTTTGGTACATCCTCAGGCCTTATCTTTAACTGATGGTAACCAGACCTTAGGTCAATCTTAGAGAAAACTGATGCACCCTGCAACTGGTCAAAAAGATCATCTATCTGAGGAAGCGGATACTTATTGTAACGACCCGGAAAATGATAGAGTGAAACTAGAGCCTCACATGTGAGTTTGGATTCGAGAACTAATGAAATGATTATATTTGAATTTGACCCAAAAAGTTCTTAAAAATGTGCTTCGGAAGTTACCGGAAATTTGTTTAGCTGTATATAAAAAGATCCGTTTCGTTTTTCGAAAATCCGACTTAATATTCTTGTTTAGGGGGTC
>JAJOOS010027879.1:0-11072 GCA_029582725.1 Solanum chiquidenum | reverse complement strand
TTGTTGTTGAGGATATGTAATTTGTTAAAGTGTTGTTGTTGAGGATATGTAATTTGTTAAAGTGTTGTTGTTGAGCTATGTGTTATGTAAACCGTGAGCTGTTAGGTTGGGCTGATTTTATGCAGGTTGTAGTTGTGGAGGTTTGGATGGGGTGTAAGGAGTACCCGTATTCTGTTCCCTTAGCTTGCGTTTAGAGGTTTGCTTGTTGAGTACCGTGTGGTTTGGTACTCACCCCTTGCTTCTACAATATTTTGTAGGTTACAAGCCCGGATCTTCGTGATACCTTATATTCTCTTCATTTCTGAGGCTTCCTGTGGAGATTTGTGAGGTAGCTGTTTGTCTTCTCAGCGAACTTTCTTACTCCTATTTATGATCTTGTTCTATTCTAGAAACAAGGTCATTTGAGACTTGTGTTTTTCTTTTGAATCAATTGTAATACTTTAGAGGCTTGTACACGTGACAACCAGATTTTGGGGTATTTTGAATTGATTATAAAATTTCCGCATTTTATTGTAATGTTTGAGTTTTAGGCTGACTTGTCTTGGTGAGGTAAGACGAGTGCCATCACGTCCATTTTTGGGTCGTGACACAAAACCACTTTACAAGAGTCATCCTCCGGTTCTCTATAATATTTAATTCGCTATAACAATAAAAAATTATCTAAATAAGTGACGATATTATATGATTTTTTTACAATATACTAAATTTGTATCGGTTGTCAATGATAACTGAGTGCAATGATGTTTCATATTAAGTAATATGCTTGAATCTGAGACATCTAATTCTTAATGAAAGAGTTTTAACCATTCCACCATCGCTAACGTCAGTAAGCATTGAAGACTCAATTGTCCTTTGTTGATATATATATATATATATATATATGTAGGGTATTTACCCTTACCTTTTTCCAAAAAGTTCACAAATAGCTGTCCCACCTCTCCAATTGAATATAATAGTTCTATTTGAGAATAATACCTAGAGATCATTTAAATCTTTTTATAAATTCTTATACAATCGATCGACATTGTGTCTCATGATAAAAGTTATTTCATTTATTTTCAAAAACAATGAAGACTCATTTGTCCTTTTTTGATATATGTAGGGTATTCACTCATGCCCTTTTAAAAAAATAATGACAAAAGATGTTTACATTTAGCTACCCCACCTCTTGAGCTAGTAGAATATTATTAGAGAATCTTGATGCTCAAATTTTTGATAAATAAATATATATATATATATTTAGCGATATTAATAATGAATATGATAATTATAATCAACACTTTATAATAAATACTGATAAAAGCTATAGTGATTTTGAATGTCATAACATTAATTCAATTATCGCTAAATATTTTTACGGCTATACTAAACAAAACCTCCATTAGCACTAAATGTCTTTTTTTGTTAATATGACAATAAGTTTCCTAACAAGTGGCAAGAAGAAACAAATACCACATTTGTCACAAGTAAAAAGGAAAAAGAAGTAGCATAAAATAATGTTAAATATTGCTATATTTTGAAAAGACATATATGTATATAAAAACAAATCTCAAACAATTCAATTTTCAGGTTAGAAATATTATTGAAACTTCTATATTCAAAATAGCTGTAAGAGACCCCAACACCAAATTGGAGAAAATGAAAACACTAAAGAGTGCCCTTATATATGTGTCAACCATGTTATTTTGTTACCCTCAAAACAGACTATAAAGATTGCTATCCTCATGTAATACTGTGGACCAATTGGAAATTATTTATATTGTTTTGCTCATTTAGTTCATAACAATACAACATTAACAATAATAATATACACAATATATTAGTGGGATTTGTACGCATACCTTACTTTAATTTATCTATGTAGGGGTAGAGAGGATGTGTTCAATAAACTCTCCGCTCAAGAGAATCGTTTTTCATAAAATGAAAAACAATTGTATGCATGGTGCACTAATTCCTGCTATGCACAGGATTCGGAAAGGGCCAGAGTCCAGACCACAAGTTTCTATTTTATATCATCTTATCTTGTATTTTTGCAAGAGATTATTTTCACAAGTTGGACTTGTGGCCTCTTGATCACATGACGATAGCTTTACCAGTTACGTCAAGGCTCATCTTCTTATTTTAATAAGAAAATGGTTTGAAATGAATGCAAGAGTAAAAAGTTATGATGAAATATATATCAAACAATAAAAATTAGTGACACTATAAAAAAATCACTATTTTCTCATTAAAAATGTTAGTGACTTTTCCTGAAGATATTTTTTTATTGAATCAATAAAAAAAATAAAATATCTAGTAATTATTCTCAATATTTCAATGAGATTTTGTTTCCCGCCATATGTTTTTCTAGTGCTCTGATTCAGTAGGAATATGACTAAGAAATTATATTTAATTTATAACATTTTATTATTATTAATTCATGATAGGAAAAATCCATATTTTTAATAGTGTGATAGTACTATTTAGTTCACAATAGTATGTATTAGTCAATACTATTATATTTTCATCAAAAAATATCTTAGAAACATAAAGTGTTGAGAGAGAGAGCACCTTGAGCATCAATCATTTGACTCATTGATCTTTTGCACTTTTTGCCCACATAAGTTATTGTTTAGTCACTTTATAATTCTTCTAAAAGTTTTTATTTTCTATATATACATATATATTGCATAATTAAATTGAATTAGAAGACAACTAGCTAGTAAGTGAAAGGCTATGAAAATCTTATCGAAAAAGAAGAAAAAAAGCGTACACTTGATTCCAAAAGTCTAAGTTGTTGTAGGATCATGTGCTCAAATATATGAGTTATATAAATGTGTCCCCTTTAGACAAGACTACTCATAGAGAAAAGTTGAATTTTCAATTAAAAGCAAAATAGAGAAAATAAAAAATAAGTTTTGTTTGCCAAGAAGCAAAAAAGAAATCAACTTCTTCATTCATTTTAATTTTGTATCTTATTTGGCAACATTTTAATTAATTTCAGCATTTTAATAATTTGTTTAAGATTATAAGATTTCAACGACTAAAAAATTCAAAAGTTCCATAAAAAAAATTAAAATTAATATCTGTCAAATTAATACACATCAAACAAAACAAAATGAAAAGTTTCTTTCATCCTAATTAATACACGTGTAGAGTTAGGATATTTGAAAAAGTCAAAATTAGAGCTGTAATATGGGCTAGCCCACCCCATCCGAGCTAACCTATACATGCTTAGACATTTTATGGGTCAGGTCAGGCTAGCCCATTTTTTGTGTGGGCCAGAAAACGATCAGCCGTGCCCACAAGTATGTGGGCTACAGGTTTGCCGAGCCAGCTCACTTTTTAAAAAATTATATATATTTTTTATAATTATTAAATTAGATTATAAATTATAATTCAAAAATATTATTATAAATATCGACAAAACAATATTACATGGTGTTAATGTTACTACGTGTTAATCAAATCCACAAATAAGAGAAAACAAACTAGTAAGAGAACTAGAGAAGATGGTTGCGAATGGTGAATAAATAAACTACGGTCTATTAGTGATTCCCTAAAGATTTTAGGGAACTAAACTTTAAATAGATTTTGAGTTTGGACTCTCTTTAATTTTAAATGTTAATATTATATTATATTTTTTAATTAAATTTTATTGGCCCACGGGCCGACCCTACCTATATTTCTCAAGCCCCACAATCTGTAGGTTTATTCAGGCCGGACTAGAAAGCCCCTTTCTTAAATGGACTCCAAAAATCTTAGCCCATCCCTATTAAATTCCGGGTTAGGCCAGGCCGGCCCAACGGGCCTAGCCCATATTGACGGCTCTAGTCAAAAGTATCTTTTTCTTGTTGGGATAAGTCATCAAGTGAGGATATATTTTATTTGATAGTAATATTTAATCAAAATATAAATTATAAAAAATAATTTGAATCATATTAATGAAATAAATATAAAGATAATTGAAAAGATTTACTAAAACAAAAAAATAAATATATTAAGAGTATGGATACTATATGCCTACTTCTTCTTTGTTTATCTTATGGTTTTAATTTTTATGTGTATTAAGTTAACTATAATAATGTGTTGAGTCTCATCTCATGTCCTTGCTGTACAATAGCAAAGATATTTTCTTATTTTTCTCTAGAGATTCGATATATATATATATATACATTTGTAAAGTTAAACATCTTTTTTAATAAAAGCGACTTTAATGATACATATTATGATCAAACATAAAATCTCAATTAAAAATTTAAAAATATTTATCACTTTACTATAAGTCTAGTGTCTTTTTCGGTCAATTATACTCATCAAGGGCTAAGCAAAGAAAATATCTTTCTTTACAAATATATAAGGATAAGATTTTCATATTTAGTCAAGAATCAACATGCTACAAAAAAAAGTCACTAAAATAATTATTCATGTGATAACTTAAGGTGATAAAATTAACTTTGTCCCAATGAGGAAATCGATTTTTAATTTCTATTTGATACTTTCAATTCGAATTTTGTAGAATCTTTAATTTTGTACGTGTTTTTAAGCGTCTTTTTTTCATTTTATTTTTTGTTCATATTTCAGATAAAACATGTCATCTCCTTTAATTATATGTATCAGCCTCAATTGAAACGAGAGTTTACGTCTTTGAAGATGAATGTAATTAATTAATAGAGGTGAAATTTACGTAATTAATCTATGTAATAAGCACTTGATAATACACGCAAGAGGCTGATCATATTTAAACCAAAAGTATTTTTAGTATAAATTTTTTATCATGTATTCAGATGCTTAATAGGTACAAATCATAATTTGAATGTTTTTTTAAAAATAAATTTAAGTGACAAATTTAAATTATTGATGTACTAACCTAAGATTAAGGTGGGGAAGCTGTGGATTTGTAAGCGAAGCAGGGGATTTTATAGCCAAAGATTAATTTAATGTGTAGTTTACATGTTCAATTAAATCCAATATTGTTAATATATATATATAAAATAAATTAAGATGTTAATAATTGAATTTAAAATTTAATATGTGTATATATTTGATGAATTTCTTAAACAATCAAATCGTGCTAGACTGATTTGGAGAAGAAGAAGACAAGTGTAAAATAATTCAGGTTATCTTAAATAATAGTTTATCTCTTTTAGTTCATATATTTAAAGAAAAAAAAGGTTTGAGGCTGATAACTCAATTTTTTAAGACTTTTTTTTCATTATTTAAACATTCTTAGTACTAAGTTGGATTCCGATTAAATTCAAATTCGCATAAGAAAGTTTCACATTGAGGATTAAAGCTCTCTCTAACAAAGACGACCCAAGAGGGACTTGAACCTGAGACCTCTGATTAAGGATGGATGAGTATTTACCACTCCATCACAATCTTTATTGACGATTATAAAATATCTGATTTTCTATATCTTTCATTTTCTTCATTTTTATTGATTTGTAGAGATTCATTACCTTAGCAGGATTAATAAGAAAAAACATAACCCATCAACACCCCACCCACCACGCACCACCTACCCCACCCTCCTTGTTTTACTTAGATCATGTTTGGATCGACTTAAAAGTTGGTCAAACCTACTTATACGTTATTTTTAGTTTTTTTGGAGTGTTTGGCAAGGTTAAAAAATAACTTAAAATAAGTTTTAAATGATTTTTTTTTAAAAAAAGTTGAAAATCAAAAGTAGGTCTCCTCCTACTTTTATTTTTTAACTTAAAAGTAATTTGAGTTTGACTTTTTATTTTTTAACTTAAAAATTATTTTATTTTTAATTCAATCCAAACGGACTCTTATTCTTTTGAGAATTTTTTTTTCTATTAATAAACCTCAAATTTATATTTTAATAAACATTACTTAAACAATAATTACGTACTGAATTTTGTTGACCCAATATGTCCCAAAATTTACACAACAACAAAAAATACTATTTGGCCCTATTAAGTTTTGCAGATTCAATATATTCGAACTTCTAAATCCGCCCCTTTTCTTAATTTGGTTATATATATATATATATATATATAAACAATGAATTGTAATTTCCATGTTAGTGGGGGCAATTATGGTTCATGAGATGACATAACATGTATTGCTTTTGTGGTGGTAGTGTATGGTTATGTACTATGTGTTATATATGTGGTACAAAATAATCTCTGCATCAACAATTCCCTAAATGAATTCATGCTCAATAAATTTTTTTAGCAGACCTTATATTTTTTTATTTTTTTATTTTATTTATGTCTGACTTAACATATTCTTTAAGAAATAATAAATAAAAGTTTTGATTTTATTATGCCACTCATAATATTTAAAATTTAAAAATAGTTATAAAATGATAACTCTTAATATTTTAAAACTAAACAAGATAGAATGAACATATATTTCTAATATAGAGGACAAGTAAATTTGAATAAAGCGGATACAAATATTTAATTGTGAATTCACTTTTTTTTAGGTTTCGGGTCATGAAACAAAAAATTAAAATTACTTAAGCTCTCCTTATGTACTAGTCCAATAATTTGTTGTAAATATGAGTTATTGATTCAGTTCAAACCCAAATATTGTGGGGGTACATTTGAAACGATATAGTGAATAATACTTATTACCTTTTGAACCGTTTTCACAGTTTTTAGAGCTGTGGAGTTTCAAAATAGAAATTCTGAATTATCTCAATTTTTTGTGTCCATGAACTTTTTGGAATATGACTGATCAACTCTATATATTTTGACCTCAAATTTTATGGGTCTATGTGAAACGACCTAGCGAACGACACTCATTGTTTCTCAAGAACCGATGTGTAACATCCCGCCTTAGAAAGAACTAGAATTAGAAAGGACTATTTTTGGAAAGAGTGAATTTGGAAATTTTGGCAAGTTATGCTAAGTACGAGTTTTGGGTCAACTTCAAACGACCATAACTTTTAGTACATGATGAGTTAGGTGGCCTATAAGATATCAAATGAAAGGTCTTGGAATTCTCTTTCTAATGTCACCAAGTTTGCTAATTTTTGAGCTCCTATGAGGGAGATATATGCGTTTGAAATCGGGTTTGTCTAGATAAGGAAAGTTGCCCAGATTTAAGAGGGGTATTTTGGTCTTTTCCTTACCCAATTAAGTTATTGCATTTTTAGTAATTTATTTGGGGTCTAAACTAAATTGGTTCAGTTTACGCACTCAAAATTCACGCTAGGGTTTTAGAGAAAAAAACTCAAGAGGAGGAAAGGTCAAGATTCGTCAAGTTCTTGAGATTTTGGTTGCAAATTTCGCCAAGGGTTGATCCCTAAGAGGTATGTGAGTTCACATAGCATTGGGTTCGTTCACCCACGCGCCAAACATGTTTATTTCAGCGTGAATTTGTCCTAAAAAGTTGAAAGTTTGATGTTCTTGATGTGTGTTCTTGAATTTGCTTTCGTTCTTGAATTCGGATGAGATTGATGAGTTCTTGAGAAAATTGTGTCGATTATTAGAGTTGTTTTTTAGTAGATTCTTGGGTACATATTTTGGGTATCTGAATCTAAAGAGAAATTGAGAATATTTTTTTGAATTGAATCGAATTAAGATAAAAAAATGAGTGGAAAAATTCATCGGGAATGCCTGGGGAAGGGCTGGCCCGGCGCGTCCCAGATGCGCCAGAAAGGCTGGGGTGGCGCGCCAACAATGCGCCTGAAATGAGCCTATGAACTTTAGAGGCTGGCACCCCGCGCCAGCAGTGCGTCCGGGACGTCTACCCCTACTTATTTTTCGTTGTTTAGCCCGTCCGAGTCCTTCTAAAGTGTACTAACACTTTCTATCGATTCTAACTACTCTAAATGATTTCTAAACATCTAAAAATCATCCATAAACATGAATCATAACCTTGAATCCATAAATTCAAATTCAAGAAAAATTAAAAGCCAAGTCTAGATAGTTCTTAGAGTTTTTCCAAGAAGTCTTTTACAAATGCTTTAAACTTGTTTTAAGACTTGAGCTTTGAGTTGAGTAAGAGTATAAAATGAAGTTCATTTTCTTCAAAAGAGTATATGCGAACAAATTGTTCCCAAAGAGTAATTGTTTTCACATTTAAGCAAGAGAGGAAACACTGATTTCCAAGAGAGTTTTTGAACTAGTTTTTGAGTAATTATCTCAAACCACAAAAAGAGTTATGTTTTTAAACAAATGAGCTAGTTACATTTTGGGAGTAGTATTCATAGATCGTGTAGCCAACATAGGTAGAAAAGAGTCATACTTTTTAGATGATTCCTTAGTGCTTTTTAGCATAGAGTAGTGGATCCACTTAGTAGTTAGGTTCTATACTCCCGGCAAGGTATAGGACGGCCCTAGAAGTATGAGGCAAAACGTTGTATCATCACATAGCTCATAATGATGGTTATCGGTTAGAAAAACTTTCACAAAGATAGTTTGTATTCTTTTATACACAGAGTTATTTGTATTTTCATATACAAACTGAGTTATTGTTGTATTTTTCAATACACAGAGTTGTTGTCCATATGTTTTAAAAGTTTTTCTTTATATTGCATTTATATTACTACTTTATATTGAAATGAGTTGAGTTGAGTTGAGACCAGGTAAGTTCTTTCAGTTCCCTTTCAAGCTTATGTCTTGTTTTAGAATTCCCCTCGCATGCTCGTACATTCAATGTACTGATGTCATTCGACCTGCATGTTTTATGATGCATATACATGTAACCAGGATCAGCATCCAACGCTTCGTTTATCCAGTTGAGCTTCAGAGTTGTTGGTGAGCCTCCTTGCTTCCAGAGGATCCCTTTTTATTGTCTTATTGAACTAGTTCATTAGGATGTTGTGGGTCTTGTCCCGACGTCAATCTCAGTTATTAGAGGCTTCATAGACAGTTAGTTATTGTTAGTTCATGAGTTTTTTCCATTTTCAATTGTTATGTTAAGACTTGATTTGCCATTTTAGCTAGTTGAATGTTTATTTCTAAAACATCTTAAGTTATCTATTGAGTTACAATTTACTTTTTAAAATGCTTTTATCATGAGTAAGTCTTCCACTAAAAGTTAAGTCAGGCCAAGGGTTCGCTTGGGGCCAAGAATGGTTCTCGAGTGCCAGTCCCTCCCAGGGTGTAGGCTCGGGAGTGACACGACGTCTCTTTGTTAAAAGTTTTCGGATCAAAATTTAGAATTCAAGATTATCCCAGTTTTTTAGTGTATTAGTTCATGATTTTTTTTCCGAATATGACTGGCTGACTTTATTTGACTCAAAATTTAATGAGTTCATTTGTCACGACCTATTGAATTGCCTCTACAAAATTGACTTCACATTTTGGAGTTAAACTAGTATTTAGGATTATGTTAGTTTTTCGTGAGTATTGGTCATTAATTTTTTTGGAATATGACTGATAGACTCTATTTAAATTCAAATTTTATGGGTTAATAGTGACAACCTAGTGATTAGTACTCATTATCTCTATGGGACTGACGTCATTTTGTAAGAGTTTCAGTGTCACAAAACAGATATTTCCAAATTATCTAAGTTTTTTTCATGTATTAGTTCATGAATTATTGAAAATGTGATTGAATGATTCCGTTTGACCCCAAATATGTGGATCCATTCATGACAATCTAGTTAAGGATACTTATTGCCTCTATAGGACCAAAGTCACTTCTTTTGGAGTTTCGAAGTCATGAAATATAAATTCAGGAGTTTCTAAGTTTTTCGTGTGTATTAATTAGTCCATGAATTTTCTGGAATATGATGACCTACTTCGTTCGAACCTAAATTTTATGGGTACATTCGTCACGAACTAGTGAATGAAACTCATTACCTAAATCGGACGTCACTTTTTTAGATTTTTGCGGTCACAAAATAGTAATTTAAGATTGTCTCTGTTGTTCGTGTGTATTAATCCATGAATTTTATGAAATATGACGGACTAACTTTGTTTGACCACAAATTTTGTGGGTCCATTCAAAACAATACTCATTGTTTCCCAAATTTTGTCGATCCATTCAAGATTATTTAAGCTTTTTGTGTCTCTTACTCCATCAATTTTTTGAAATATGACTGTCCGAGTCCATTTACCCCTATTTTTTTTGGTCCATTCATGACGACCTACTGAACAATACTTATTGTTTCTACAGGATCAACATTGCTTTATGAATTTTCTGAGTCACGAAATAAGAATTCAAGATTATCTCAATTGTTGTGACTTATATGTATTAGTCCATGAATTTTTTGGAGTATAACTGATCGACTTTATTCGAATCGTAATTTTGTGGATCCATTAATGATGAACAAGTTAATGATACTCATTGTTTTATAGGTCCGACGCCAATTTTTTAGAGTTTTGGGGTTATAAAATAGAAATTCAGAATTTTCATGCATTAGTCGATGAATTTTACCGGATTATGGCTGACCTACTTTGTTCAACCCTAAATTTTGTGGGTCCATTCAAAAACTTGGTAAATGATATTCATTGTATCGCAAGGACTTTGTAAGCTATAAATAATGAAATAATTAATGCTTTACAGTACATTACATTTTGAAAAGTATACATTATATTACATTGTCGTGTTTTACACGCATTTTATTCCTCAAAATGAAATTTGTGTCATGTGGCATTTGTGTTCCTAATAATTAGGATAAAATGGTTTCAATGAAATGTGATGGTGTCTAGCTTAGGCAAAAGCTAGCTATTTTAAGTCCACAACTTGTACATTGTGTTTAATTAAGCTACAATATCGTAATTTGTATTAAGTTCTTAGGACAAGATATAAGTTTCATTCATTTCAAAAAAAAAAATCATTTATTTCCATTGATCACAAGCTTGTAATAAAGTCGTATTAATTTATTGTCACGATTTATTTATAATTTAAGTAGATTTGAGTATGAAGGACGGAAAGTGTTTGCCTTTTAAGATTTTACTTCACGTTCAAAATAAATATTCACATTTTATTATTTCCAAACGATGTTTGTTTATTGTATGTGTACATTATACTTTTAAAAAAATAATAATTGTTATCATAACACATATAATAAAGAAAAATCTATCAATTTCGCAATTTCAAATCAATCAATTTATTCAACCTATCTATTAAAACAATAGTAATGCAAGTTGATGTTCCTGATA
>JAJOOS010027877.1:0-11105 GCA_029582725.1 Solanum chiquidenum | reverse complement strand
CTTTTTGTAAAATAATTTTAAAAATAATTTATTTTTATTAAAAAGCGACGGACGGCATCTCTTAGTCCGTCGCTCTTTGGAGCGACACCGTCCGTCGCTTTTTAGCATTTTTTTAGTAGTGTGACTTCCTTTTCTTACCTTCAGTTTAGACAATAGTACTGCCAAAGATGCTAAATTCTCATATGAAAAAATAGTGTGCTGACTCTGGGAAAGGAGCCTTTGAAATATCGGTGCATGTAGAACTAGTTGGAGACTGCAAATATATTAGACACATGGTACTAGCACTACAGATCATGTATGTTCCAGAACTTGGTTTTGTTATTTAGATGTAGTTGTTAGAAGCACTATATATTGCCCGGTTTGTTGGTATGGAAGAGAATGTATGTGAATTGACCGGTTGTGGTATGTTTGACATTACATGGCTTAATCAACTGAGCTTCTCCTCATAGTTCAGGATGCTTTTCTCTCAGCCTCAAACTCATATAAAAAGATTCTTTCTTTAGGGCCTCCTTTCACCTTTCCTTAGCTATGGTTAAACAAATTACATCAGTGTGTTTTGTTTCTTCTGGCTATGTTATCCACCTCAGCAAAGGCTCCTAGTCGAAGTATAATAGCATGGAGGGTGCAAGGGTGGAGGTCAACTCAGAACAGGAGAATATAAACGAAGCTACACCTAGCAGCCCCTTTACTAGTAAGGGAAGTGCGTAAGAACCTTAGATAGTGCAAGTCAATCCTCCCAGCACCCTGGAATAATTATATTGTAAATGTAGAGTTGGAAGGCTGCAGCTCTATCATATTGGATGTTTGCTTCTTATCGAAGAACATTGCTTGTGATCGATAGGTTCATTAGTTTGCACATTTTCGTCAATGATATAATTTTATAACTTGAGGAGTCGTGGTATTTAAACAGTTTGTTTGCTGTTTGTCATACTACAAAATGTGCTGTTTCCATATTACTAGCTGCTGCATTGATCTGATGGTTCCATTGTTTTTTAGTAACACTTTATAGTGTACGTAGATGGCTAGTAGGAAACGAAGCATGTCAAATGATGTAGATATGCATGTCTTGTACAAGGAATTGGATGGAGCTTCATGCCCTATATGCATGGATCATCCACACAATGCTGTTCTTCTCCTTTGTAGCTCTCATGATAAGGGATGCCGGTCATACATTTGTGATACAAGTTATAGGCATTCAAATTGTCTGGATCGTTTCAAAAAACTCAAAGCCGAAAATAGGGACAATCCTCCCATTATGACACAGGGGAACCTGGATATTGCTGTTGAGACACCCGCTGAACACTTGGAGCTGAGAAATTTAAGTGATCGTACTGTTGTTCACGGATATCACGATATACCTGCCAATGAAGTTGTAGCAACTGGTGCATTTCCTGGAGGATCTGAAGAAAATGGAAATAGTAACAGAGATAATCGCATGGAGATGCAGGAAGGTGCTCTACAGACTTCAGATGCTGTTACTGTATGGGGAAGTAGTCATGAAACAGCAAATGCAGACAACTCATCTGACTCAATATTGAAATTGAAGTGTCCTATGTGCCGTGGAGACGTACTAGGTTGGAAGGTAGTGGAAGAAGCCAGAAAGTATCTAAATTTGAAGCATAGAAGTTGCTCTCGTGAATCATGTTCATTCCTCGGTAACTACAGAGAATTGCGGCGGCATGCAAGGAGAGATCACCCTACAGCACTCCCTGCTGATATTGACCCTTCAAAACAGCGAACTCGGAGACGGCTTGAGAATCAGGTGCAAACGGAAGATGGTTGAGTACCTTCTTCTTGTTTCAGATGATTGGCTCAATGGATCCAATATCTGAGGCAAGAGGTGGCTGATCAAGAGCTTTGTCAAGGCACCGTCGGTCAACTGGACCTCTATCTAGGCGCCGATATCCTTGGGGTGAAAACCTACTTGGTCTACAAGACGATAACGATAATGAAGATGAGGGTGAACCTGATCTTAACATATTGAGTGGTGATATGTCTAATAATCCAAGAAGGCACAGGTGGTTGATGCGGTCTAGATCAGATGAAGATCAGCAATAAGACCCTCTAATTCATGGAATTGAATTAATTGGATGTTTCTTGTGTTCGACTTTGCTACAGTGCAATTCTTAACAGTAATTAGAAACTTGTGTGTTGGGTATAATAATTTAAGGGTGAAAACAGGCTGTTCCTGTGATTGTGGGTGGCAGCTTCAGAACGTACAATTTCAATTTGGTCTTTGATTTCCTTTACTCTGAAACGTTGTTCATCTTATATTGTATTTCATCAGTTGCGTATCCGTATAGTCAGTCGATTCCTTTATGCTTTGAATATCCTTGTCATGAAAGAGAAGATGAAGGAAGGTATTATAAGTGAAATTGCAATTGCGCGTTACTAATTTTATTAGCACTCTGTTTGGATCATTGTTATCCATTCTATTGTATTGTATTGTTAGTATTGTTACTTACTATACATAGAATGTTTGTTTTGATTGTTACTTAAAATGTATTGTATTGTTAAATTCCGTTGCATCTAGTCAAGCACCCAATATTCCAATCCATATACTTGACAATTCTTCTCTTTAACAATTGGATATTTGATAATAATGTTCATATAGGTTCAAGTAAAGCACCATTTCTCTACAAAAGAGGACTTGATTTGGAAGTTGAAGTTGAAATCATCAGTGAGTTACGTTCCTTGTGGTGGATTTCGAGCAACACTAGCCTTGATGGCTTGTGCACACACTTCTTGTTGTGAACGATAGGGTTTCTACTGAGGTGGACGCACAAGCTAGTAGGGATATTTTGGAAAGAGACCAAAGGATCAAAATACCAAATGCTAGGTTGGCTGACTATGATTGGAATCATGGTTAAAAGTTGGTGGTATTAGAGTTAGCAAAAAGTAAAAAAAGGACAAGGTCAATTAGTTATAAGAGCAGAGTAGTGGGACGTGAGAGGGAAGCCTGATGTTGATGCATTCTCTGTTATTCTCTCATCTCCATTCCTATTGTCTAACCTCTCATCTCCTCTTCTAGATCTATCTTTTCTTTTGCTGCAATTTTTCCTTTTCAGTTGTAACTTCCTTGTTACTGTTCTATTGAATTAGAGTTATTTCTTGTGTTAAAATCTACTTCGCTCCACTTCTGATGATAAAGTTCATCAAGTTCGTGTGAGGATGTGGTTTTGACTTGAAACAATGGTATGAATAAGAGTCCGTTTGGATTGATTTAAATAGTAGCTTTAAGTCAAAAAATAAAAAGTAGGAGAAACCTACTTTTGGTTTTTGATTTATTTTAAGTCATTTTAAACTTATTTTAAGTCATTTTGACCTTGTCAAACACTTCCTGACTTATTTTATATCATTTTTGACTTGTTTTAAGTCATTTTTTATATTTGTCAAACACTTTCAGAAGTCAAAAACTGACTTAAAAGTAAGTTTGACAAACTTTAAAGTCAATCTAAACGCCCTCTAAGTCTCTCAAACAGAAATAATATAAATGAGCCAAACTTTTAACGAATGACATAAATGGATCTTTTCCTCAAATTTTGATGCCATATTTGAGCCTCCCCATCTTTTTAAACTAACTAAGAAAAAATAGCCAAACAAATTGAAACAAAAAATATATCCTCCCTATCCCAATTTATGTGACACTTTATTTTCCGAGAGTTAAACAGTTTAAGTTTGACCAAAAATTTACGCGTGAAATCTTCAATTTTTTTGAAATGAATTTTATATATTTGTAAACTACGTAAAAAATATTATAAGTCACAATAATTGACAATTCAAAATAATTAAAAGATATATGAAAAATTTACAGTTAAAAATAGATTTGGTTAAATTTCAAAATCCAAAAAATAACACATAAATTGAAACGGAACTAGGGGAGTATTTAATTTCTTCCTCTGCATGTCATAATTGAGTATGTCAGGAGTAGGGATAATAGCAACATGTGTTGCAGTAACCGAATTTATGGAGCATTTCTGACTACTCAATCACAACCAGTATTAACCAGTCATGTCCCAACTCAAGAAAACATCACCTATTTAATTTTGGAACAAAAATCTGCAACTCAAGCTCTTCAAACCTTTAAATGGGCCTCCAAGATTCGAAATTTCACTCATAATCAATCTACTTACCTAGCTTTAATCAACAAGCTCTGCATTTTTCGGCGTTTAGATTATGCCCACCACCTATTCGATGAAATGCCTATCTCAATTGGGTCAACCCCAGATGAGGATATCTTAGTTATCCTTTGTTGGGATTTATGTAGTTTTGATGATTGACAAAGAAAGATGAAACACGTCAGTCAACATGGTCCAAAGGTACACTGTCACGAGCAGTTGATTTTGGAAAAACTTTTAAGATGAATAAAGACAAGAGTGCAGAAATAAAGGAATGGATAATGCTAATTTCGTGAGAAAACCCAATGAAGTAAACATTTGATGAATTGAAGAGAAAGAATCAATAGTTCGATTTGAAGAAGGAGTCTAAAGAGGCAAGAAGTTTTAATTGAAGAAGGAGTTTCACTTAAAGTAGAACTCTTCAAGTTACTGCTGAATTGAAGTGTTGGAGTTTGACTATAAAAGAATCAGTGAATGTAATTTGAAGAAAAAGTCTAAAGAAGCAAGGAGTCTTACTTGAAGTAGAACTCTAAGTCAAGAGAGTTCAAGTCAATGAGGAGTTTGAAATGAACAATAACTCTATGAAGAATTGTGCTTAAATAGAAGTGAAGTCGTCCAGAATACTCGTGCACTTACAGAGCAATTGAAAGATTGACTTTGCAAGTGCTACCAACGAACTAAAGGAACATAGAGAAGGAACACATCGAAGAACCTGATCCTTTTACAGAGTTTATGTTTTAGGAGTTTTCTTTGTGATTAAGTTGTGATGTAATCTTAGCTTAGTGAGTTATAAACTGAGTTAGGTGTGTTGTCTTTAGGTTGTGATAACTTGAAGAGTTGGGAACATATACCTTGGGAGGCTTGTGTTGAAGTTAAGGAATTAGAGTTAGTTCCTTAGGTTACATAGGCTTGTAGTCTGTTTACTGTGGGGGCTCAGTGATTTAGTGAAGTTGAAGTTAAATCTTGTAGGTGTACAAGTCGTGTTTTTTTGCACCTTTTGAGTCGGGTGTTTTCCACGTAAAAATATTGTGTCTTTACTTACTGTCCTTACTGCTTTGTTGGAACACGTTAGGTAACCTGTTTCACACCTAGGAAAAAAGTTAAAATAAGTAAATTACTAGGTCGTGCAGACTAACAATTGGTATCAGAGCATGTTTTCTTGTTAAAAGTTTAACCACTTAAGAAAAGATCGGGATGAATTCTGCACCTCCACTCGGATATAGTGAAGGACAAGATATCAACAAGCCTCCGTTATTCAATGGCCAGTATTACTCATGGTAGAAAGCAATGATGGAAACTTTTATGCAGGCTAATGATTATGAACTTTGTAATAGAGTTATTTATGGACCAGAATACCCAACTAAGAAGGATGCTGAAAATAATGACGTACAAAAGGAAAAGAGTGAATACGAGGAGGCTGACTTCAAGATTCTTGAAAAGAATGTCAAAGCTAAGTTTATTCTTATTTGTGGCCTTGGACCAGATGAGTATCGCTGAATATGTAGTTGCATAACTGCGAAACAAATTTGGGATACTCTCATGGATGCACACGAAGAAACGGGTAGCAAGGGCTCCAATGATAGTGCTTCAATGATTAACAAAAATCATAAAGAAGAATATAACATGACAACTTCATGGGAATCAGGATCAGAACATACTGATGATAGAAAGGTAGATGAGATTGCTCTCATGGCTATTGGAGATTCAGACATGGAAGAGGAAGAAGCAAACTTTCAGGTAAGTATCCTTGACTTAAAAGAAAAAAATGCATCTTTTTTCTAAAAGAAAACTAATTAGCATGATGAGTAGCTTAATTGATGATTTTCAAGAATTAAACTGTGAAATTGATCAACTATTTAAAGTTTTTGCAGATAAAAATTTGAGTGCATGGATCTCAAAAACAGCAAAACTGTAACGGAAGAAGAAAATTATTCTCTAAAGAAATAGGTTGATAAACTTGGTTCATTAAATTTGAATCTAAAATCTGAGATTTTAAAGTTGTCCATCAGTGAAAAAGGAAAATGTGTCCTGAGTGATTCTGAAAAAATGCTAGAAGGTGAGTTAAAAAAGTGCAAAATTGACTATTTTGGTGAAAAAGAAAAGATGAAAAATTTGAACCTAGAAATTTCCAGGTTAAAAATGGATCTTGAAAAGTCAAATAAATGGACGAATTCCTCCAGAATTGTTAACAAATTGAGTGATAGGGTGCACAATGAGAATGTTGGTATAGGATTCCATAAAGAAAATATTATCTCTGAAATTTTGTGCTATATTTGTGGTAAAATTGGTCATCCAACTATTGAGTGTCCAGTTGCTAATGATTTTAGAAAAAGAAATACTAAATTGGCAAATGGAAATAGATTTATACATGTTGGCAGAAACAGGTCCACTAACTTATTGCCTAGATGGGCGAGAAGAAATCTGATTCACCCTTTTGATCATAAGAAAGGACCCAAGCTTGTCTGCGTTCCTAAGACTAACCCTTAAGCTATTTTGCAGGTGAAGCTGAAAGGAAGCAAGTGATTTAATTCATAGATATGGCTTGCTTAAGTGATATGAATGAAGACAAACACAAGTTCCTTTCGCCCACTTCACAAAAAGGGAGAATGTGTCATTAAAAAAAAGAGAGGACGTAATGCATGTGTAAGGGGGAAGCAAGTAAAAAAAATGAGGATGAAAGTGAAACTGATGAGCGTGCATTGGAACACGTTGTACCAGATGTTTAATTTGTTGAACAGACTAAGGGCATATTGATAGGGGGAACAATGAATCTTGAAACTGATTTATCCACAAAAGTATGTGGTTGCTGGATCACGTTGTTCTTAGTCAAACAACAATTGATGGATTCTGACACTAAGTAGGGAGCATTATGAAAAGAATAAGTTAAACTTGGGGATGATTAAGATTGCATGAACTCCCCTCAATGATTGGCTAGAGTAATTGTTCTCCTTAATTTTATGAGCTAAAATGTTGTTCAATTCAGTCTTACACATTTAGTTGTGTGTCCCAATTTCAGATCTTTGACTTGTATTAGCCTAATTTTGTATTAGATTGTGCAGAGAAACGGTGCAAGCAATCAATGATTATCACAAAATTGCTCTTATCAGGTAGGTTCTATATTGATAAAGGTTAATATTGTCTAAAGTGAAACAGTTGAGCACTCATGTTCCATGTATTAATTGTTCTAATACAGAATAAAATAATCGCCCAAGAGTCTTATTCTTTCAAATTGTTCTATCTCACTTTGTCTTCTTGGATTTTTTTTGCAAGTTTAAATCAGATATTCACTAAAGCACATCTACTGATATTTGTGATGTTGTCCTCTTCAAATTTATCTTAACTTAGTACATATATAATTCTCATTTGAGGAGGGAAATCTAGTTCCTCATTTTCAGTTCACGAGGAAGAACCAACTCCAGAAATACATCTTTTTTTCTATTCCACCTTGAACTCTCATCTAGAAATCATAAGTGTCAAGAGGATCTCATTATTAAAGAAGATCTTAGAGCTAGCATGAAAAAAAATGACATGATTCCCATTGTGATTTTTGAGGAATACTCAATTTTAATCCAAGCATGGACTTTTGAAATGATAAAAAGAAGAGGTTATTGAATAGATGAACCATGCTTATCTATATGCTTCAATGAGAAAAATTGGTACTCCAATGAAAAGGTTGAAGTAATATTTTCACTGATAAGATTGTTGAACTGAAGGCATCTCATACAGCTTATAAGAAAAAATCAGATGATAATTTAAGCTCTACAGACTGTTCCTGATAAAGAAAGGGCTAAAAATGCAGAAATTATTCGTTGGTTGACACAATTATTGCCACTTGTTCCATTCTTCTCTTCACTTTCCAATGTTAGTGCCTTTGGCTTTATTCTACTCCTATCCGGTGTTTATTTTTTGATTAGTGCTCAATTATTTTTGCTTCATTCAGTATGACTTCAATCTTATATGAAAAATTATCTGGTAGTTTAATGGAATGGTTATCTATTGCTTTAATAAATCATGTTCTTGCTCTCTATAATACATTATTATGTAGCATGAAGTCGTTATCTGATTGTCTTGGTGATAGCCTATTGGCCATTAATAGTTTAACTAATCAATCTAGCTCGTATATTATAGGATTAACATAGCTTTTCAATGATGCCAAAAGGGGGAAGATAAGAGTTGTGCAGTGTTTATAACCCATTGACTAACTTGTTTCATGTTAGTATTTCATGCTTCAGTGTCTACAGATGAAATTGTTTGAATGTACAAAGAAAAGAGGTTTGTCATCATCAAAAAGGGGGAATTTGTTGGAATTTATGCAGTTTTGATGATTAACAAAGAAAGATGAAACACGTCAGTCAACATGGTCCAAAGGTACACTGTCACGAGAAATTGATTCTGGAAAAGCTTTTAAGATGAATAAAGACAAGAGTGCAGAAATAAAGGAATGGATAATGCTAATTTCGTGAGAACGCCCAAGGAAGTAAATATCTGATAAATTGAAGAGAAAGAATCAATAGTTTGATTTAAAGAGAGAGTCTAAAGAGGCAAGGAGTTTCACTTAAAGTAGAACTCTTCAAGTTACTGTTGAATTGAAGTGTTGGAGTTTGACTACAAAAGAATCAATGAATGTAATTTGAAGAAGGAGCCTAAAGAAGCAAGGAGTCTTACTTGAAGTAAAACTCTAAGTCAAGAGAGTTCAAGTCAATGAGGAGTTTGAAGTGAACAATAACTCTATGAAGAATTATGCTTAAATAGAAGTGAAGTCATCTAGAATACTCGTGCACTTACCGAACAAAAAAAAGCAATTGAAAGATTGACTTCGTAAGTGCTACCAACGAACTAAAGAAATATAGAGAAGGAACACATCGAAGAACCTGCTCCTGTTACAGAGTTTATGTGTTAGGAGTTTTCTTTGTGATTAAGTCTTGATGTAATCTTACCTTAGTGAGTTATAAACTGAGTTAGGTGTGTTGTCTTTAGGTTGTGATAACTTGAAGAGTTGGGAACACATACCTTGGGAGGTTTGTGTTGAAGTTAAGGAATTAAAGTTAGTTCCTTAGGTTACATAGGCTTGTAATATGTTTACTGTGGAGGCTCAGTAATTTAGTGAAGTTGAAGTTAAATCTTGTAGGTGTACAGGTCGTGGTTTTTTACACCTTTTGAGCCGGGTGTTTTCCACGTAAAAATATTGTGTCTTTACTTACTATCCTTACTGCTTTGTTGGAACACGTTAGGTAACCTGTTTCACACTTAGGCAAAAAGTTAAAATAAGTAAATTACTAGGTCGTGCAGACTAACAATTGAACGTGGTCTTGGTCGTGCTGGAATAATTAAAGTTCCTGAATTGGTGTCCAAGTTTGAAAAGAAACCGACCCTGAAGCAGTACAATTCGATTCTTGATGTTCTTGTTAAGGAAGATGTCGACATTGCTAGAGAATTTTATAGGATCAAAATGATGGGAAATGGAATTCAGGGTGATGATTATACTTGTGGGATTTTGATGAAATGACTTTTCTCGACTAATAGGATTCTACTAAGCAAGGAGTTTGATGAGAGAATTGGTTGAACCAAGTGATGTGACTTTTAACATTTTGATATCTGCATATTGTGGAGAGGGGAACTTAGTACAGGCTTTGGTAATGTTGGAAAAGAGCTTTAGGAAAGGATATATTTATGATGTTATTGCAGTGACTAAAGTAGTGGAACTTCTTTGTAACGACGAGTGTGTTTCAGAGGCAGTGGAAGTACTAGAAAGAGTTGAGGAAAGAGGATGTATTGTTGATGTTGTGGCTTATAACACGTTGATTAATGGGTTTTGTAGATTAGGGAAAGTGAAAGTTGGTTGTCGTCTTTTGAAAGAGATGGAGTTGAAAGGGTGCATACCAAATACATATACATATAATGGCTTGATATCTAGTCTTTGTGACTCCAGGATGTTTGATTTGGCGCTTGAAATGTTCAATGAAATGAAAAGGGTTGGGATAAATTGGAATTTTGTCACGTATGATACTCTTATCCATGGATTGTGTTCGGGTGGGAGAGTGGAAAATGGATTGAAGATTTTGGAAGTAATGAAGGATGATAAAGGGGTTTTGGCGTTTCATATTAGTCCGTATAATGGTGTTGTATATGGGTTTTACAAGGAAAACCGTTTGAAAGAAGCACTTGCATTTCTAAGGAAGATGGAAAATTTGTTTCCACGAGCTGTGGATAGGGGCGTGAGAATACTTGGTTTCTGTGAAAATGACAACCTTGGTGAACCAAGGAGGGTCTATGATCAGATGGTCAAGGATGGTGTTATGCCAAGTGCTCTTGTTTATGCAAACTTAGTTAGTGGATATTGTAGTGAAGGATGTATAAAAGGAGCATTTGAGCTGATGAATAAGATGATTGGACGTGGTTATTGTCACGACCCGAGCCTATACCCTGGACGTGGACGACACTTGAAGACCATTGCTAGTCCCCAAGCGAACCCTCATCCTGGCTGACTACAAACGGAAAACTGATTCAAGCATACAAAGCTTAAAAACTGAACAAAATTCATGAAACTGAAATACAAAGCTTTAACTCAAATGAAAACTGAATAAAAATACATTATTCAACTCGCCATAAAATAGGCAACTTAAGTGTTTAAAACATTTAAGAACAATAAATGAATAATACAGACTTCTCCACTATACTGACTATCTATGAAGCCTCTAACTGATAAAGATGGAAGTCGGGACAAGACCCACGACATCCTGACTAAACTGAAAGGTAAATGAAATCCTCCAGAAGCAAGGAGGCTCACCATAGCTAACTCGAACTCTCGGATGTATCAATGAAGCTCCTGTTGATGATCCTGAATACATGTGTCTGCATCATGAGAAGATGCAGGCCAAATGGCTCAGTACGTGGAATGTACGAGCATGTAAGGGGAATTCTAAAGCATAAACATAAGCTTGAAACTTGATAAAAAGGAAACATACTTAACTCTTTTCAAATCTTACT
>JAJOOS010027874.1:0-10011 GCA_029582725.1 Solanum chiquidenum | reverse complement strand
ACAACTCAGCTTTTTAGTTTTGTATAATTCGCGCATTTGTATAATATAATTTGTATAACTTTTGTATAATTCAGAATTTGTATAATATAATTTGTATAACTATTTGCACTTCTGATGTTTGTAATTGTATAAATTCGTTATTTCGAGTTTATACAAAAATAACTGAATTATACAAATATACCCGCGAATTATACAAACCTGCAAATTATACAAATCCGCGAATTATACAAATCCGCGAATTATACAAATGAGGTAGCTTAAACTATAGCTACAACCCGTAAATATGCAAACTATAGCTATGGAGCATAATTAAGTTTATTATAATGGTTATTTGTGAAAGTTTCCCTAAAATATATATTAATACATGCTTAAAATAAATAAATTATAAGTTCGAAGGTAACTACTAATATTTAAATAAAGCTAAATGACATCATAAAAATTAAGTGATAATATCTATTACATATAGAAATACTTACTTAAATGCAACGAATGCTTAATGATGATAAATAAAATGATAGTAATATTATATAATACATAATAAACTATGTCAATGATTCCTTTTAAGAGAAAACTAAGGGTGAGAATAACAAAAATAATTTATATACGTTTTCAATTTCTCAAGAACATTAGAAGCATAAAAAAAAAAATTGAAAGAAAGGTGAGACGAAATTCAATGTCAACACTTGAATCTATATTATAAAATCACCCAACACCGAATTACGTTTGTACATGAAATAAATGACATGTAAAATAGTTGAATATAACAATTGCCTAAAGTTCAACATACGGAGCTGAATGAATAATTTTGAAGACAAACTGAACTAAAGTCAACTGAATAGTAATGAGTGCATGTGTACTTTAACAACAAAATTTTATGAATAAGCTGAAGCAAAGACCGAAGAATCTGAAGCTTGAGCATTACCAAGCATGCTTGACGATTCGCCAAAGGGACGCACTCCGCCCTTTGTTCCAGTACGCGAAGCCCTGAAGGAGAAGATCAAAAAGGCGATGAAAGGAATAGTCGGCGCTTCGCCGATCAGTTCCGCAATGCAGAAGTATACCGCCCAATCCAGAATGCACAGATGCTGAAGGCAAAAGCACAAACGACGATGAACTAGAAGAAGGACGAATCACCGAGTCATTCGGCATTCACAACTAACCTCGCCGAGCGATCCACCATCACTATTTTCTGAAGTCTATAAATACTAAACTCTTTACTAGTTTCTATGTGTGGGACATTAGAGTAAAAAAACATAATTGTAATTTTCACTTTAACTTTCTTATTTTCTCTCAAGTTTGGAGAGGATTTTTGGGAGACTTGAAGAGAGAAGGAGTTCATCTTCCCCAAATTGGAAGTGGGTCTTCTCCATTCTTCTTCCTTTGCTTATATTAAGTTTTAATTTCTTATACCCATTTGATTTCTCTATCATTTTAGGTATAATTTCTTATTTCTTGATGTGTGGGCTAAAAAAACCCCATTCTTGGGGTGTGATTTAGCGAATATGTGTTGATATTATTGTTGGGTCTTGCTTGTTGATAGGTTAGATGTATTTTAATGGTGATTTCACCTAGTGGTTGTGGTTTAATTTAAAGGGTTTGTAGTTGCAAATACAAAGTCACCCATGTGTTTTCGACTTGCCCGAGAGGGAGGTCGTGAAACCAAGGCTGCTAGACTGAATGCTAAGGAGTGGGTCGACATGAGGTTCAGCCCGAGAGGGTGAACCCTAGTTCCATATCCTAACACTCAGCTCGAGAGAGTGAGTGGGGTAAGGCGTAGGCTGGTCTTCATGCAGCAAATGGGTGTCCGAGAGGAACCCATTTAAAACGGGGTAAGTTGCCCGAGAGGGAACTTATTTCCATCTAAAGCTTAGCCTAGTCACTATTATCTTGCAAATTTCCTATCGAAAGCATGTACCCAACGATTTATATCAATATATATTGCGGTCACACCCCAAGAACTTCTCCTCATACTTGAATTTTCTCTTTATTTTTGTTGTTTTAGCTACTTGTGACAAAACCCCCTTTGATATTTGACACTTTTGTGTCACCCACTTAAATTTACGTTGTTTCTATTCGATATTTTCTCAAACTACAGCTAACTAAAACAAAATTCTAGCCTAACTACTATTTTCACTACCACTCCCTTGGGACACGACCCCAACCTTGGTTAGGTTACTATATTATCGACGATCGTAGACACTCCGACCGTAGGTTAGTGTCATTGGTCACGATAAGCATCAAAATGGCGCCGCTGTCAGGGAGTGGTGTCCCGTGAAAATGTATATTTCTAGAGCATTTTGTTCTTTTTAGTGTAGTTTAACTAATTTTACTGTTAGTTTTGTTTTTCTTTTTAGTTGTTTGTGTGTGCAGGTACCTTAGCATTGCTGAGGGAAGGGGTGGTAAGTTGGTTGAGATGAATCAAAGAGTCGAGGGTGACTCCAAGTTAAAGACGTTGGTATCTCAACTGAACGACTTGGCCACCAAAATAAAGGAGGTGGAAAACTAGTGCAAACGCCAAGGGAAACATCCGCTTCCTCACGAGCAATAAAGCTCTAGGAGTGATGAGAAAAAGCATATCGATGATACACTATTGATCATTCTCCAAAAGCTTCATGAGCAAGATAGAATGCTAGAGGCGATGAAGGAGAGCATGGAGGTGTTGAATCTAATGATTTTGTTCTCACTCGATATCAATCAAGGTGATTGAAGACCTATTGGACCACGCACTGCCGCATCTCTGCCCTAGCAGCGAAGAAGGGTTGCCTAATGACGTTAGGTCAAACCCCAATGATGAAGCTTGACTGATAGCTCACGTCGAGCCACGACGTTAAATTAGGCGCTTCTTGGGAGGCAACCCAAGGTCGTAAAAATTTAGCATTTTACTTTTATAAATAATGGTGTATTGATATTGCAGATAAACCGAATAAAGTGTGGAAAATCTCAGGTTGGCGAGCATAAAGTCCATTCCGCGAGTCGCTAAACAGGTCGGCGAGCCCGACTGGATCCGTCGTTTGGCTCAATACAAGAGTTGTACAGAGCCTGTAAAACTCGGCGAACTCGAAAAGCAGCTCGGTGCATCGCCAACCTGCTTGGCGATCTCGATGTAGACCGCCGATCTCACCCCCATAAAATTGAAGATTTTGAAGAAAGGGCGGGATAAATGACCACTCGGCGGACCGCTGAGTGGGTCGGCGAGTTGACTAACATCGCCGAATAAACAAGAACTGAACGGTTATAAAGTGCCAAAAAATCTCAGAATTTGTAAATTTTCCCACTCTCACTCCTTTTAAACTTCTCAACTTCACATCAAGGTAATATTTTGTAGATTATTGCTTGCCTTTAGTATTGTAGTCGATAATTAGTGCTTGGGGTTGGATTCCTTTGCTGCCTAGCGTTTCAAAACAATTTGATCGGCATTAAAGGTGAGTCTCTAAAAACCCCAAAAAAAAATTTAATTTTTTTTGAAAAGCTTTTGAACTCTTTTGCAATTATAGTATCAGGTTGACGTGTGCTAGGCCTCTCTGATAGTCATAGGTTGTCGTGATGCTCTTTTCAAGTCGAAACCTTTGCCTAAATTATCTTCATAATCGAATGCTTTAGTGCTTGTGTTATGATTTTGAATGAACACGAAATGGGTGTTGCATACTCGTTGTTAGGTTGATTAGGTGAAGTCTAAGTAGCCCACATTTGTGCTAAATAACGAAAATTTCTCAATGAGGGAATGGGTGACAATATTCTTAAGGGTAATCGTAGTTAAATGGCCAAAGTTGGCAAAATCGGAAGAAGTCTAAGTAGTCCGGGGTGATGGGAAGTATGGGTCTTGTGTAAATTTTGTGTATGCATGCTTTGATTGCGTTATCAGGGGTTGTGGGGTTGAGTTTGAAAGAAATGGGTAGAAAATAGACACGTTGGGTAGTTTGGCGAGCTGAATCGAGCTCGCTGAACTGCTCGGCGATTCACCTAACGTCCCCATTTCTCCTTTAATTGAATGTTGCATGTATTGATTGATCTGTTACTTTCGGCGATAGGTCTGATGTCGCCAAGCACACTCGGCGACTCGCCGAAAGCCTCCTTATCTACCCCTTTGTCTGCACCCTTGTACCATCTATGCATCATTTTCAGAGAAGCGCTTAAATAGATGTGCACTTCACCAACTATTTTGGTGAAGCAATTCTACACCCAGGACTCCCCTGCCCATGTTTAAATATTGTCTAACTTTGGCTCGAAGTCTTTTACAGAAATGGCTAGACCAAAGGTCGCAGGTAGAGATATGCCACCCCGACATATAAGAGCAAGAGATTTCAAAAGAGACGAAAAAGATAGTAGAATTGGCAAAAACAAGAGAAGAGAAAGTAAGAAAGCAAGCTCCAGCAGAAGGGTCCCCATTGATCCCACTATTCCTTCGTAGAAACGCGGAGTCTACACGGCTATAAACTCCTTTTTGGCGAGCCATGACGGGGACAATATGGTTGCTGCTAACATCGCTGCAGAAGCTAAGGCAAATGAACACAATGAGAACCAAAATGACAACCCGGGGATCAATGTCGAATTTCAGGCTAATGCATCTGGCAACAACACCCCGACAGATGGAGAAAGCGTGTAGACAGGATCCCCTCTTTACCTCTTTCTCTGTTCTTTCTTTACTTTAACTATTGGATACTTATAAATTACATTTGAGGACAAATGCCTTTTTATTGTGGTGGGGTGAGGCTCACCTTTGTTTGCTTGTTACAAATATTTGTGTTTTTGTGTACATTTGGGTTGTCTGTTCCTTTTAAATTTAGCTTATACTACTTTTCGTGGATGCTTGAGCTTATGACTCATTTTTTTTTAATTTGCAAAAAGATTTTGACCCTTCTGACAAATTTTCATTTTTTGAAAATTTTTGCCACCTCTTGTGTTGAAAGTGGTTGTTCTCATACAAATTCGAGTCTCGATTTTGCTCAAATACTGATTATTTGAATACTGCTCTCAATCGAACAAACATGAATGTGTGGCTACAACGAGAACAAATGAAGTTGCATAGACAATATGTGAACTTTTTACATCTCGTTGTGATTAGCCATTTCTCAAATTGATTCTCTTGTAATGACCATTGCACACTAACGAAAGTGTGTAGTCCTGTTTGACTTAAGTGTCGATGCCTTGTGTGATGAGTTTACTTTGAACCTTGCATGAATAAACCTAGAATTTGCCCCGTTAGTCTGATTGATTTATTAAGGTGTGCTTTTGAGATGATCTTAGAAAACTTTTGAAGAGTGTGAGCCAATTTGACATATACCTCTTTTGTGGCCTACCCGTGAGCGTTTGAATCCCTCTTGAACATCCTTTGAGCCTTATCTTTCTTTGAAAAAAACCTTGCCTAAATGACAATAGATTTGCACTCAGCCCCATTACAAGCCTTATAAATACCTTTTTAATCTTGAGTGAGCCGAACCGAAGATCGATTGGAAAATAAGGCAAGCCTTTGAGTGAAAACATGCATTGTGTTCCTCTTTTTGAGTGTGAGCGTTGCATCTGATTCCTAATCTTGAATTAATTAACCTCTATGTGTGAATATGGAATTGTTATACCCTATTTTAACTCGAGGTTTAAACGGTGTACAACATATTGGTGAATAATGCTATTTTAAAGAGTCGCCACCTAATTATGTTAAAGGTGAATTAAGACACCTATTTTGCTAAAATTATGCTAAATTAACTCTATATTAAAGTCTACTTAACCTTATACAATTCTAGGTAAGGGTTCTAATTTATTCTAAAGGGAAGGGGTAAGGCATCCTTTAAAATCTGTTAAAAATAGTTGAACGGCCAAACTTAGGTTAATTAATTAGAAAAGAAAAAGAGTGCCAAAAGATTTGAAAAGTTGTAAATTGAAAAATATCTTTCATTTGAAAACTCTTTGAATTCTAAGTAAATAAAAAAAATTATTTGCTTAAAACAACTTTACTTAAACTGAAATTTATTAAAAGTTTGAAAATAGTTTATTTCTTTTTTTAAAAAAAAGGAAAGTACTTGTAGTAGCACTCTTTGAAATGTTTTAAACTTTAAACCAAAGTCGGTTCCCTTGTTTTATTTTTTAAAGTATATTTTAGAGTTAAGATTGCATGTAAGTTAAGAAAATCATTAGTAACTAGAACTAAATAAAGGTTCCCAAACCCAAGTATCTATCCTATGTGAGCTATTCAAAAACAAAAACATATTCAAGTCACATAAGCAAGTTAAAAGAAATAAAATGCTAAATAATGATAATAATAATATAAGAAGTCATATAAACGCCGCTAAATGATTTTTGCTTGCTCTCGTTGCTATTCGGGTAGTCTAAGATATAGTGAAGACTCCATATTCGGGTATGCATGTAGCGAGTCTATGAAACTCTATTTTTTGCGAGAGTCCTTAAATGAGACTCCATTTTTGCTCCAAAGTTCATGCAAATAAAGAGAAGGTAAAAAAATATTAGTAAAACGATCCAACCTTACTTGATATTGAATAAACTAGATATAGAGTCGAGTTAGATAACACGAATATACCACCGAAGATATGAAAATACACAAATGTCGAATAAAGCTCAAAGCCACTACAACAACAAACTTTTAAACACAAAAATAATAGGCAAATCTCCTCATATTCAAGTTATAACAAAGATGTTATTTATATTATCGCTCAAACTGGAAATAAGAAAATTCTCACATAATTCAACTAATTAAAAAAAATGACTTAAAACTAAAACTTGAAATAGGAAAAAACTTCAAACAAAATGCCAATAACTGTTATTTCTTTTAATAATAATATAATATATGCTAAGAAAAGACAAACTTGTATACCCATGTATATAAAGAAGCAAATGCAATAAGTCATGGCTTCACATATTTTCATAGAATATTTCTAACTAAAAATAAATAAAAATTAATAGCAACCAACTTACACTTAAATATACTTCTGTCAAAGAAACACAAAAAATTATAACATTTGAAACGAAATAAAATTGATTCCGCATAAATATCAAATTGTAAAACTTAAAACACAATCTTTATATACAAGGTGTAAAATGTGAGGAAACAAAAAAAGAACTCCAGGTCTCAAACAAGACTAAAAAATTTAACATCAGTTATTAGAGCTAAACCAAATAAAACTACTGCAAAGCAAGATTTTCTTAAGAAGTAAAAGAACAAAATGTAGCACAAAGATGATGACACAGAGGAGATAAAGTTGAGAAATTAAGAGACGAATGTCACCTGCTGTGGGGCAGTGAACAAGGTGCTTTGATAGAAAGTCTAAGCTCGAGCAACTATGAACTCCAACGAGCTTGGAAAACCGAGTTTCAGTCAAGATTAAAAGAGAATACAAAGCTAATATTTTAGAGCAAAAGTCGCGATTCCAGATGCTATGGGGGGAAGAAAACTTCTTAAAAAAAATGAATGCCAAGACTATTATCAAGGTCGAAAAATCCCCCTTCAAAAATGAGTGCAAAGGCTGCTATTTATAGTGACGAATTAGGGTTCTTCTTATTTCGATTTGGGCGGGATTCAAGAATCAAAATAGTCGTTTGAAATTTTGAAATCTCTACTTGATGACTCAGAAATCTCAAAAGTTCTTTGGCATTTTCTTTTTGACTAAATTAAAGAAGAGAGATAAGAAACAAATAGAATTAGTGGAGTTGTTGAGGCTTGCATAGAATTGGAATGGATGATCTCTGCCATTCTTGAAGATTGCTGGAGTTTAGTTGGAAGAGGAAAGAAGAACGATTTTTTCTGTTTTGATAAAGTGTGTCTGCTACGTTAGAATTAGGTGTAGGTTTGGGCTGAATATGGAGTGAATTTGGGCTATTTTCGGACGTTTTGATATAACAATATGGGCTAAAATGTTCTGGTCTTATTTGGCGGCTTTTGGGCCGAATTTTTTTGCCCTCCTTTCTTCCTTTAAATTATCTTGAGCTTCTAACTTAATAACTAATACAAAATATATTAAAAGATGACAACTAATAATTTTCATAATAAAAATATTAATAATACGACTTTATGCTAATATAAATACAAAAATAAGGATTTAT
The DNA here is from genome assembly GCA_029582725.1 of Solanum chiquidenum. Taxonomy (NCBI): domain Eukaryota; kingdom Viridiplantae; phylum Streptophyta; class Magnoliopsida; order Solanales; family Solanaceae; genus Solanum; species Solanum chiquidenum. The sequence continues at coordinate 1,962 of JAJOOS010027874.1, read as the reverse complement.
AATTAATTTAATAAGTACGAAACTTAAAATAAGGCGACAACAAATAAATATTTTGGAAAACGAGGTGTAAACAAGATAATAAAATATGTAACATTATTAATAGTTATGTAAATGCGACAATGAGGATAATAACAAATAATAATAATATAATCATAATAGTAAAAAATAATGGTGTAAAAAATATAATTTGATACATTAAGTAACACCCCAAAAAAAAAATTGGTCTAAGACTCGAACTGTTCTTCATAGTGAGTGAGATTTTACGAAGGAATTAAAAATTTCTTTAAGTGTTAAGGTCACTAGACGTAGCACCTTGAGTTCCAAAAAGAATCGAATTGGAAATAGCAAAATCTGAAACTTTGCAAGTTATGCTTAAGTATGAGTTTTGGATCGACTTCAAACGACCATAAATCCTAGCTCAAGATGAGTTATGTGTTCTACCAGTTACCTTAGGAAATACATTTGAATTATCTTTCCAATGCCACCGAGTTTGCTCAGTTTCGAGGTCGGATGAGTGAGATATGGCCTTTAGAAGTTAGGTTATCCAGTTAAGGAAAGCTAGCCGGAAATAGTAAGGGGTAGTTTGATCTTTTCCTTACCAAATCAGATTTAATTCGTTTTTAGTAAGGTTTTAAGGGTCTAATCCTATTAGATTCAGTTTTATAATTCTAAATACACCTAGGGTTTTAGTTGAGAGTTCAAGAAGAGAAAAGGGGAGAAAAGAGGAGAGGATCAAGCGTTAGTCGAGATTCTTGCGTGTTGTAGCGGATTTTTGCCATGGGTTTAATCCCTAAGAGGTATGTAAGCTTTCATAATATTGGGTTAGTTCACCCACACGCCAATTATGTTATTTTCAGCGAAATTTCATTCTTGAAGTTGAAAGATTAGAGTTCTTGATGAGTTCTTGATAAGTGTTCTTGAGGTTCATTTTAAATCTTGTTGTGTTGGGTTGTTGGATGATTTATTGAGATCAAAGTGAGTGTTTTAAGGGATGTATTGAGTAGATTAGAGTGTACTTATGTTAAGTAATTGATTCTAAGTGATTGGGGAAGAAACCATTCGATTCTAGGCGAAATAAGGTGAGAAAACGAGCAAAGAAATTCGTCGCATTTTCTGGATTGGGGGCCTAGCGCGATGCACCTGCCAGAGCTCCCCAAACCCACCTCTGAAGTTTAGGGGCTGGCACCCCGTGCCACCCATAGCCCCAGGGTCTCCTGCCCCACCCAGTTTGTCGTCGGTTGCCCCGTTTGAGTTCGTTTAAAGTGCACATTCACTCCTTTTCGATTCTAACTACTCTAAGCTACTTCTAAACACCTAAAATCATTCCTAACATGATCATAACCTTGAATTCAAATTCAACTTCAAGGTACAGTTGAGAGTTAAGTTTTGAGAGTTCATTCGAACATTTCAAGAGAGTCCCTTTGAGTCATTTTGTGGAGTTTTCTACAACTTCTAGTAACTTGTTTCAAGACTCGAGTAAGTGAGAATGAGAGTGAGGAGAATGTATTCATGAGTCTACTTTGTCATCTTGAAATCATCCATAAACATGAGATCATGAACCTTGAATCCACAATCCAATTCAAGGAAAGTTAGGATCAAAGTCAAAGAAGTTAAGAAGCAAGTCAAAGCAAAGTTTCTTAAAGTTTTCAAGAGTCTTTAACAATGTTTTAAATTCATTTTTAAGACTCAAGTTTTCACGTTAAGCAAAGAGTAAAGAGTTGAGTTCATTTCTCAAAAGATATTAGGGAACTAAGTATTCCCAAAGAAGTTTTTAAATGTTTTCACATTTAATAAGAAAGGAAACCTCGATTTCCAAAGAGCCTTCGGGCTAGTTTTCAGAAAAGAGTAAATGCTTTCATAATTAAGCAAGAGCGGAAACTTTGATTTCCAAGATAGCCTTTGAGCTAAGTTTTTGAGCACTAATCTCAAATCACAGAAGAAGTATGTTTTTAAACATAAAGA
>JAJOOS010027870.1:0-10741 GCA_029582725.1 Solanum chiquidenum | reverse complement strand
TTTTCCAAAAGTGACTACTTCCAATTTCAAGCTTCTTCATATTCATTTTAAATTGTCGGATGTAACACAATTAAAACGAAATTACATAAAAACTCCTCATAGAACCTCATTATAAAGTCAACACAAAGTCATAGTCTCTTGCTTAACCTATCATTTTTCCGAGTCGTTACAGGTACATACCCTTGGTTGATATTTGTGATGCTTGGTTATATGTTAAGTTTGTGCATCCTTGGCATGGTGTTGGATTTGTTATTGCTAACGCTAACCCTCATGCCATGATGATATTGTTCTTGTTTGCTTCTCCTACGGTTTTTCAAGGAATGGATTTGAGGACAAATCCTTTCAAGAAGGGGAGAATGATGTAATACGGATTACGTCAAGTCTATCCATTCATGAAATTTAATGCTTTAATGGAGTGTTCACAAGGATGGAGGCTGTTTGGCATGTATGGATGCCAAGGAGGGGGTTCCATGCCCTGCATGGGAACATATGCACCTTGAAGGAACTCCCAGTTGGGTAACACCATGCTTGGATGATAGCTTGGATTGTAGGAGGCCTAACGAAGCGAGGAGGAGCAAGTGAAGAATGTGCTCCATTCGTCAAGCTGAAGGACAGTTCGGCGACTCGCCAAAGCCCTTTGGCGAGGGTTCCAGGATCGCCAACTGATCTAATGAGCTGCAAGAGAAGGCTGCCCATTCGGCGAGCACGGAGGACATTCGGCGCATTGTCCACTGACCCCCAAACCGCCGAAAGTTACAGTAGCCATCAAGGGAGGAGCCAAGGGAGCAGTGCACATCGGCGACTCGTCAAGAGGATTGGGAGAGCCCGACTTAGCTAGCCCATTGGCCAACTGATCTAATGATCTGCAAAAGAAGGCTGCCCATTCAGCGAGCACGGAGGACATTCAGCGCATCGCCCACTGACCCCCAGACCGTCAAAAGTTACAGTAGCCATCAAGGGATCAGCCAAGGGAGCAGTGCACATCGGCAACTCGTCAAGAGGATTGGGCGAGCCAGACTTAGCTCGCCAATAAAGCTTGGTAAAGCTTTTGTTGATTCTTGTTTAGAAACGGGGGTAGCTTGGGATATCGATACCCTTGAGGTCTTCGTAAGAGTTAGGTGCTTCTTGTTGGATTAACAAAGTGAGGTCTTTGGGTTTAACATACCCATAGGTAGATCTTTGTTTCCTCTTGTTGTGTCTATCTATTTATCTGGATTAGGTGTTTGTTAGGATCTAGATTGGAGGTTATTGGATTTAATACATCCTTTAGTTGCCAATTGTTTTTTATCTTGTCTCTTCTTCTATCTTTCTTGTTTTCCGCTGTTGTTTGTGATTCTTCTTGTGAGAATTACATCACCCAACTTAGAAATTTTGTTTGTCCTCAAGTAAAGAAAATAAAAAACATAAGAAGCTCTTATTTCAAGACACCACAAATCAATTTACCTTTCTCAATTAAGCACAAAGGTAATTGCTTCGGTTGGTACTAACAAATAGTCCACATGCAGACTTTTCACAAAAGAAATCCTCTCATTCTCATGAAACATTTTCAAAAACCAAGAATCATTTAAGTGACAACAACTCAAACTCAAGAATTGACTCAACTCATTAACTCTTTCACATGCTCACTTGACTCAATTAGGAATTTTCAAAATCACCACTTTTTCTACCTACATGCCCTTACAAGAAAGAAGTGTCCCAAAACCACACACACATATAAGCAACACAAGGGACAAAGATGCAACACTCACACTCACAAAGAATCATCTCATGCACACACAAATGTCACACCACATTCCACACTATTTTTCATTTTTCTTTTCTTATTTCCACTCTAGATTCCCACATGCAACCATTTTCAACTTTTGGAGGATTCAAGTCTCATTTATTCATTTTCTTTCCTTTTTTTTTCAAAGTTTTTCTTTCTTTAAGACCTCCCATCCATCCTTCAATTTCTCTCTTCTTTTTTTCCTTTTTTATATCAAGCCCTCATGTGGTAAGCATTCCTACAATGAATTTCCCATAACACCCCCAACTTAGGCTTTAAGCCTCAACTTTCACAACCTCAAGTTCAAGGAGGGAACGGTTCAAAAGAGGGTTACTTTTTCAAAAAGAATAAGGCTTGTAATGTAGTTGTCAATAAAAAGAATTAGGCTCAAAAGGGACAACTAAGGATATATTTAATGCAAAGGTGATATTTTTAGGCCAAGAGGACTTCAAGAACATAAAAAAAAAAATCCTAAGATCATTTTTCCAACAAAACTCAATCAAGACCAATGTTTCAAGACCAACCGGGCAAGTTCTAGGTGACAAAAGCAAACACAAGGCATTATTCAACAACTCACCACACATGGCCTGCAAATCAATCAAGATGGTTCAAAATCTTACTTTCTTTTCAAAATACAAGTAGCATTGAACATTTTAACCGCTAACGAATCAAAAGTCATAAAAAGAGTTGAAAATATTGTCACAAAATCATTCATAACATGCTCAACCTTTTAAAAATGGAGAGGTATGCTCAACACTATTCACAAACTAAAATAGACCAAGCTAACACAATATCAACAAAAGCATCCACGATATCAAAGTTCGACAAGGGCACACCAATCCATAAAAAAGAAAGAAAAGTATGCCCGACAAGGTCACAATCACAGTATGCAGAAAACAATCAACAAAATGAAGACAAGGGAGGCATTCCCAATTGAAAATGAAATTGTGTCCTCACTTCGGGCATAGTACTCATCATGTTTTCGGGCACATTTTACCGGTAGAAACCTGCTCTCATAAAAAATAATCTTCCTCCTCAATTTCCGGTGTCATTTCTTGATCATTCAAATTGGTTTAGAAAGTCGTTTATAGTTCAAAACACCTACAAATGAAGCCAACATGTCAAAAGTTCTTGAGGACACTTAAAGCAATGGATTAGGAAGTATTTAAGCCAAAGAAATCGTCAAAAGAAGGTCCGAGCTAAGTTGTGTGAAGCTACTATTTTGGGTCTGCCAGCAGTATCTACTTCACGTTCGCGGAGGAGTGTTGCGTTACTTGTTGTTCTGGGTACGGGTTGACTCACCTACTGGTGGGTTATAGTGTGTTCCATCTTGACTAAAGAAGTATGAAGTCGGGTCGTAACACAAAAATACTTTAGTTGAGTTGGATATGAAACAGTCCAACACACTATCTCCTCGTCGTTCTGTTAGATTTAGAGTAAGAGGCTCCATGTCTAGGTTATTTTGCCTATGCTTCTTATTGGTAGTTCAGTTTTCCCATATCCTTGATTGCGCTAGTGTTCAAGGCAGATTGCCTATGCTTCCATCTCGTTATGCATTGCTCATTCTTAAGGTTTGCTATTAGATGTAATATTCAAAAAGCAACATTGTTTTGATACTTATATGGTTTTCATCCTCTATAGAATACTAGAAGGGAAGCCCGTGCTATGCACGGGCCTAACATAACATTGTCACAAGTATTATTTTCTAAATTTCATTACATTTTGCTGAAACCACTATGAACTATAGTTGAGAAATCCATCGACACTTAAAAGAGATACGATAAGGGAACTTAAGCAACCCATGAGCTTAAGAAACTAGCAAACTAAAGGGCATATGCAGCAACCAAGGGCTAAACAAAGGCACATCTTAGGCCAAGATATTCTCACTTTGTCAATCTAAATTGGAATTCTAGACCAAGCAAATGATAAAAGGAAGCCAACATATTATTTATGAGGTGCTAAACCCAAACAAACCCAAGCATTGCTGCCCAATACCACAGATAGGCAATGACTAATTTAGATGAAAGCAAATATAAACAAGAAGAAGACTGAAATCTCTAGAGGTCAACCAACTAGCTATAGCCAATAACAACACAGAAACTACACAATCAGACAACAAATGAAATTTATCAAAATAAATTATAGATAAATCAGTCTATAAATCAACTAAATCGACAAAACAAAACAAAGAGAAACAAGTCAAGCTTAGGAGAGGGATCAAACTTTTTGTGGACCACAGTGAAGCTGGGACAACGAGTTGAATCGAGCTATTCCTCCACCACAAGAGGAATTCTAACAAGAGCTCGAATCCAGCAACAAAAGACTCAAACCTCCTAGCTATAGGAATACTATTTTCTTTAATTTTCTTCTCTGTTGCTTGTATATTTTTTTGTAAATATCCATTCCTGTTTTTTGTCTCTCCAACCTCTTTCTTTGGATGGGAATCCCCTCTGTTATGGGTAGTAAATTAGTGTCCAAAAAACCTCTCCAAAACGCTGAAGGAAGGGAAATACACATAGATTTCGACACTTGGATGATTCTCGTAACGATCTTCTACGAGGACAATGCGGCTGTGATTAGAGGTCACTGGGTTCACTGGATGTTTAAGTGGGTAATTTAGGACTTAAAAACTTTAGAATTGTTCATTTTTTTTTTACATAAAGCAGGGATTGCATTTTTTTTGTATGAAGCATGGAAGAAAGATAGCAAAAGAACACAATATATTGTTATTTTATTGATCATATATATTCATCTTTGTGAAACTCGAGTAGAAGAAGAGACATATATGTCAAGCTGGAATTAGTGGTTAGTTGCATATTTGCAGGAGAGTTGTTGATAGCCAAAAGCAAATAAACCTGCAGAAATCCAAGATTACTATGACGATACATCAAATTGTACCAGGAGTTTAAACAATCAGGAGAATACATTAACATATACATTAGAGTTCATTACTACTTCTCAATATGAGATACCAACATATCCATAAAGCAAGTCGTTCCCTAGAAGTCCTCGCTCATTTATCCCGGTAAACTCCAATGAATCCTTTGTGCATTTGAATAATAATCAAAAACTTCCATGTTAATGGTATATCATCGATGAGATAATTCTATAATTTCTATTGAAGTACAAACAAAGCAGAACAGTAGCAACATCCTATTAAAAAAAAGGTAAACCTACAGTGAGCCACATATTTGTCCTGTTCAGATAAAAAGGAAGGACATGCATATGAAGAAGCCATTATATAATGGAAGAAAAATAAAGTAGCAAGAATGAAGACATATGAGACAAAATTACACCTCAAACTCATGATTTTAACAAATTGAATAAAAATCTTGTTCTTAAAACCAACTAAAACAGTATTAGCTATCCACTCGCCTGTACAAATAAGATGACAATCAAGATTCTAGTAACCTAATTGAAAACAAAGTTACATCGATAAAGGAGATACCAACCTAACCCAATCCCAGCTTTTGGAACAACTTGTGACAACAGCCAGTCAGAACCACCATATATGACATCTCCAGCAACAATCTCCTCACCTACAAAATCAACAAATTGAAGCTATTCTTTTGCTAACTATGTTTTGCTAAAATCAACTCATTTGCTAACTCCGCCTCGGGCCAAGTTCATGCATAATAAAATAAAATAAAATTAAAAATTAATTTTTTTAGCATTATTCTTGTTAAGTTAACTTAAGCTAACCAAATCAAATGAATATTTACTAAATCGAGCAACAAATAGCAAAACATTCCATGATGAATTCAAACATGAGACTTTCAAATTTTTAATGAAGAACACATGCTATTTAAGACAAGACTACTGGAAAATAGATTTGGAATAGGAAATGAACAACATTCAATACACTTAACTGGTCTAAACATCCAAATAAAATTGAGTAATCATATGGAGTATTTTAAGAAAAACAAAGAGAATTTGAGGAGAAATATAAGTCAAGACATGCTATTAAAACAAACAGTGACAATTTACTTCTAATTTTGAATTTGTTAAAAAAAAACTCTCAAAGGCATATACTTTATATGGCTCATAACACAATTTTAAAACTCCTACACCTATTGAGGGTGGTGGTACTAACAGTAGCAAACAAGTGAATGAACTGATGTTTAAAACAGAAAAGGGCATAGACAAGAAAACACCTAAATGCAAAGACATACCAAGTACGAAAATTAAATCAAGATGAGCATAACGAGAGATCGACACTTAAAGAGATATGATAAGGGAACTCAAATAGCCCATGAGCTTAAGAAACTAGTAAACTAAAGGGCATAGGCAGCAACCAAGAGCTAAACAAAGGCACATCTTAGGCCAAGATAAGTGCGAAGGTGGTAACTCAGTTGATGTGAAGGAAAGGTGGTATAGAAGGGGTATAAGAGGAAAGAAAAGGGATTTTGAGGTACCACAGAAGGTGGTAACTCAGTTGATGTGAAGGAAAGATGGTAGTTCCCGGCAAGACTACCGGAAAGAGAGTGTTTCTCCCTCCTAGGAAGTAGAAGAGAGAGGGTTTTTAGGAATTGTGCCTGGGAGCTTCTCACTTTGACTAGAAGATTTTCTTATCCTGGACAGGGAGATGGATTAAATATGCTTGTTTAGAGGCCAGTGGAACCAGAGGAGGAATCCTGATGTTATGGGATTCCAGAATGTGGGAAGGGGAAATTATGCAAGTTGGAGCCTATAGTCTCTCTTGTAAATTCAAAGCTCAGACAAGCAATTTTGAATGTCAAATAACCGGAGTGTATGTTTCGAATAGTAAAGTGGAGAGGAGGTTTGTATGGGAAGAACTGGCTGATGTAAGAGGCTTGATGGATGGTCCATGGGCTGTTTGTGGTGACTTTAATGTCTGTAGATTTCCTTCTGGAAAAAAAGAATGCAACAGGTTAAACTCAACAATGACAGAGTTCTCAGAATGCATTGAAGACATGGACCTCATTGATATGCAATTAAGTGGTGGAAGGTATACCTGGTACAAGGGTGATAACCATATCACAGCATCCAGGATAGACAGGATTATGGTCTCCACAAAATAGAATAATCTTTTCACCAACATAAAGCAAACTACTATGCAAAGAATGACTTCTGATCATGTTCCTATAGCCTTGCTATGTGGACATTGGGAACAATCTAAATCCTATTTTAAGTTCGAAAATTGGTGGCTGAACCAAGAAGATTTTGTTGAAAGAATCAAGGTTTGGTGGAATGATTTTGAGTTCTATGGGAAGCCAGATTACATCTTAGGATGCAAACTCAAAGCCCTCAAAGGGAAATTGAAAGAATGGAGCAAAAATGAACAAGGTAATCTGAAATTGCAAAAGAACAACCTTCTCAATCAGATGGCTGAGTTAGAATCACATCAGAGAAAAAGAGTTTTAACTGAGGAGGAGATAGAAAAAATAGCCATACTTTTCATGGAGTATGAGGGGTGTTTGAAGAATGAGGAAGTGGCCTAGAGACAGAGATCAATGGCTTTGTGGCTCAAGGAAGGGGATAGGAATACAAAGTTTTTCCACCAAACAACTAATGCCCACAAGAGATACAACCATATTGATCATTTGGAAGTACAGGGAGAGACTATAACAGAACCAAACAGAATTAAGGAAGAAATTATTTCTTTCTACAAAAAGATGTATATAGAACCTGAAGGTTGGAGATTCTCTTGAAATTTCAGCAACCATCCTACCATTACAGAGGGTGAAAATGAAGGATTGTAGGTAGATTTTGAGGAACAAGAAGTACTCCAGTGTTTAAAAATGTGTGCTATAGAAAAAACCCCTGGTCCTGACGGATACACAATGGGGTTCTTTCTAAAATGTTGGGAGATCATTAAACATGACATTATGGGGTCTTTCCACAATTTTCACTCAACTGGGATGTTTGAAAAGAGCTATAATGCAACCTAAATAGCAATGATTCCTAAGAAGATAGGAGCGAAGGAACTCAAGGACTTTAGACCCATCAGCTTAATTGGAAGCTTCTATAAGCTAATATCCAAGGTTTTGACAGAAAGGTTGAAGAGAGTTGTGGATAAGTTGGTAGACAAACAACAGATGGCTTTTATCAGAGGTAAACATATAATGGACGCAGTGCTTATAGCTAACGAAGCAATTGATTCTAGAGTGTCCCAGAAGAAACCTGGTATAATTTGCAAACTTGATATTGAGAAAGCATATGACCACGTGAATTGGGATTTCATTCTAAGTATGCTGAGACAAATGGAATTTGGTAGCAGATGGATCAGTTGGATCAAGTTTTGTATTTCAACTGTTAAGTTTTTAGTACTCATCAATGGGTCTCCTGAAGGCTTTTCCAGTGCACACAGAGGAATCAGGCAAGGAGATCCCTTATCACCCTTCCTGTTCATCATAGCTATGGAGGGGCTTAGCAATATGTTGAAGATAGCCAAGACAACTGGAAGAATACAGGGATTTGAAGTTAGTAAGGTTGCGGGGAATAGTATGGAGATCACACACCTATAATATGACGATGATACACTATTTTTTTATGGGGCTGAGGAGGAGCAATTGCTGATTTTGAGACTTATACTAGTCTACTTTGAAGCCATATCTGGACTGCATATAAACTGGAACAAAAGCCATTTGTATCCAATTAATGTGGTTCCGAATATGGAACACCTCTCACAAACCTTGGGATGAGTGATAGGTACTCTGCCATCAGTATACTTGGGCACGCCTTTGGGGGAAAAATCTGGAGCCATAGACATTTGGAACCCAATATTGGAGAAATGTGAAAAGACACTAGCCAGATGGAGATCACAATACCTCTCCTTGGGAGGTAGATTAACTCTGATAAACTCTGTTCTGGATGCTCTCCCTACATATATGTTATCTATCTTCCATATTCCCCAGTCAATAGTTCAGAGGTTGGACAAAATTAGAAGAAAATTCTTGTGGCAAGGAAATAAGGAAAGAAAAGGCTTTCATTTAGTCAAGTGGAAGAACATCATCAGAAGTAAGATGCAAGGTGGATTAGGTATCAAAAATCTCAAAAACCATAGCAAAGCTCTTAAGGTGAAATGGTTATGGAGGTACCATCAAGAGGACCAAGCACTATGGTATAGGGTGATCAACAACAAGTATGAGGAGCTAAATAAATGGGTAACCAAAGAGGTAAATTCCCCCTATGGGATTATCCTTTGGAAATCCATCAGAATATTTTGGCCCTTTCTTAGTAATCAGTCAACTGTCAAGGTACAAAATGGCAGAAAAACCAATTTTTGGTTTGACAAATGGTTGGGTGGTATGAGCCTCAAAGATTGTTTTCCTGACATCTTTACATTGGCTCAACACCAACAGAAGATTGTCGCTAACATGTGGACACAACAAGGTTGGGATCTTATCCTCAGAAGAAATCTGAATGACTGGGAAATTCCCAGAATACTTGAATTGTTTAAGGTTCTGTATAATTTTCAAGGTATACAAACAGGCGAGGATTATTTATGGTGGCAGGGGCACAACAAAGGTAGTTACAAGGTTAAAGAAGGATACAAACAAATAAGTCCTGGTGGCATTCAAGACTTCAAATGGCCTTGGAAGCAAATCTGAAGGATCAAAGTGCCACACAAAGTGGCATGCTTTACATGGCTACTAGCCAATGAAGCAGTTTTGACATTGGATAATGTGGCCAAGAGAGGAATATCTCTATGCAACAGATGTTCCTTATCTGGTAAGGCTAATGAGACAGTGAGACATCTCTTCTTACATTGCAACTTTACTGGGCAGCTGTGGCAGATTTTCCTTAATCTCAGAGGCATATCTTGGTGTATGCCTAGCAAGATTGATGAGACTCTATTCAGTTGGGAGATGGTTGGAGTTGGGGCTACAAACAGAGAAAGATGGAGGATGATCCCTGCTAGTATTTGGTGGACTATATGGAGGGAGAGAAACAAGAGATGTTTTGAGAATAGGAACAACAACCTACAGGAAGTAAAGCTTAAGTGTATTTTGTTGTTCTGCTTTTGGTGTACAAATTTCTACTCCAATGAAATTGAGTCAATCATAGATGTTTTAGGATCCATTTAGATTTGGTTCATTTTTTTGGATAGATTATACTTCCTTTCTGCTTTATTAAATATGGTTTTTCAGTACTACCTAAGTACTATTTGAAATACAAATGTTACCAGTTTTTTAAAAAAAGATAAAAAGGAAGGACATGCATATGAAGAAGCCATTATATAAGGGGAAAAAAATAAAGTAGCCAGAATGAAGATATATGGGATAAAATTATACCTCGAACTCATGCTTTTAACAAATTGAATAAAAATCTCGTACTTAAAACCAACTAAAACAGTATTAGCTATCCTCTCGCCTGTACAAATAAGATGACAACCAAGATTCTAATAACCTAATTGAAAACAAAGTAACATTGATAAAAGATATACCAACTTAACCCAATCACGGCTTTTGGAACAACTTGTGACAGCAGCCGGTCAGAACCGCCATATATGACATCCCCGACAACAATCTCCTCACCTATAAAATCAACATATTGAAGCTATTCTTTTGCTAACTATCTTTTGCTAAAATCAACTCGTTTGCTAACTATTGGGCGCGTTCGCGGAGAATCTGGGATTAGATTCCTCCGAGTCGCGTTCGCGGAGTCATGTTCTCCTGAATTCAAAATCCGGTTGGGTCATTTCATCAAACATGTTGGGGGGCAGCTTTTTAGGCACAATTTTCACACAAGTTGTGCCCCCAATCTCAACCAAAACTCATGAACTATCTATTCCTTAATTAATCCCCACACAAACAAAAACAGCCCAACAATTTAAAGACTGATTAACACATATCAACGAGACCATTTCTGTCACGACCCGAGAGTACCCCCTAGTCGTAACATGGCGTATTCAACCCCGAAGGGGTCTTATACAAGCCACATAGTCATTCATTGCATTGAATAATGAAAATAGTGCGGAATAAAAAAACTTATTTACATCCACACATTTAA
>JAJOOS010027860.1:0-10668 GCA_029582725.1 Solanum chiquidenum | reverse complement strand
GTAATAGCAATCCCTTCCTAGTGTATTACATGCAAAGTGATAAGTTAGGTATCTCTAAATCCTTGGTCCGGCATCTAGAGAATTTCACCCCGCACCTTGGTCCGGCTACGTGTGTATAATTTACTAACCCTTATCTTTACCTCATATTAAACATCACATTGATGTTTGGCTTAGTTATTACTTCGCACCAATCGACACTAGACTATTAGATAGTATCACACTAAATATATGTTGATAATTCTTTTCTTGTTGATTACCTGCTTGGTACGGCAAGTAGCAACAAGGTGAGTTTTAATGCGTGCACTCCTTAAAAAGACTTTTAAACAAAAGAATTATCAATGCATGCAACAACACTATTCAAGAATTGCTTAGTTACATTTCATACTTTGTTAATCGCTCATGGTTCCCACAACCCTAGTTATAGAGTTTAGTTACCCATAATCATATGAACATAATTCATTGTTTTAAATTAAAGAATTATGAACTTACGTAAGAAGAATAATAAACCCAGAAATTCAACTTGAATTGGAACACCAAAATCTTCAAAACGAACTCAGGAAATTAAGAATTGCTAAATTTGCAAGTTAATATCCCAAGTCCAGAACTAGAATAAAAGTAATAAAATCTAACCCTCAAAAATAACGTTGACATACCCTATTTATAGAAAATAAGTCCTAAATTAAAAGGGAAACAAAATAAGGAAAGTTTGTTCAGGCACGCGTATTCATTCCACGAGACTGACTCACGGACCGTCAATGGATCTATGGTCCGTGAGTCCCTTCCGTCAGCCAGGACTTGGAAAATATTTCAGCGTCCAAAAATCAGATTCTCTGAAGCAAACGACGAGACACCAGTACGGACCGTAGATCAATCTACGGTCTGTCAATCCCTCTCCATAGCTCCACACTTAGAATCTTCAAAAATCAGGTACTGGAACCTTCGCAGTATCATTCTACGGATCAACAGTACGGTCCGTAGATCAATTTACGGACCGTTAATGGCCACCGTGGTTCCACACTTGGTCAGATTTCCTTGATTTGCCTTGCCTGCTGATCTACGTCCACCATCTATGAAGCGTCTATGGACCTACGATCCGTAGATCACCTCCGTAGATACCCTTTTCTACTTTATTTCAGCTGTCTCTGTACTTTCGTGCCTAAACATATTTCCTGTAAAACATGATAAAAAACACATAAAAACCAGTACAAATAGAACCTAGACATACACAACTCTTAAGTGAAATGTAGTAAAAATACCGTAAACTCACGGTATATCAACACCCTAAACTTCAATTCTTTGTTTGTCCTCAAGCAACGCACTAAAACTCTAAACGACACTTGTATAGAAGCAACCAATTCAAGCACAAGCGATCACATGGCTCTCTACTCCAACTATCTTTTCGGGTGCAAAATTTGTTCTCTTAGACTCGACAAGCTAATTCATGCAGATCAGAATATGAGAACGATAGACCAACCAACACATAACATACACTGTTTCACTATCCCCAAGGTACCGACTTTCTGACAATGTAACTAGTGCCCTTACTGCAAATGAAATCCCTTTTTCACACAATGAATATAAATTTGGGTACAAGGATTCATTCAACACTCACACTCAGAAGTAACTTCAAATACAGTTAGTGCTCAATACCATAGGCATGCCCTTATTTTCACTGCTTAGACTCTCCAAACTAGATTCTAGGATCACTATAGGACTTTGTTGGCTTGTAAAGTAGGCTAAGGGTTAGGTATGGTACATTTGGGTATTTTTTTAGTGACTTTCTTCCCTCCTTGACAATACACTAGGCTTTCAACCTCTTTTTACCCTATTTTTGCCATCCTACCGTATTACCTTCTTTCCCTTGATTTTCTTCAACCATGGATGTGACTTTAAACGTTGTAACTCTTTATTTTTCACTTTCATCTTTTTCTTGCATCTTATTCTTTTCTTTAGCTTTCAGCAAGTCACATCCTTTCCTCTCATTTCTTTTTTTCTTTTTCTCTTTTTCAACATCAAACTCTTTTCATACCCATTTTTCTTTAAGTTTCTTCTTTCATAGCCACCCTCACTTATGGATTTTCCATTGGTTGAGGTGCACAATACCTGATGTCGGATCAGGGCCAAGATTGAAGTTACTTTTTTTTTACATTAGCCACCCTCAACTTGGGCTTTTGGCCTAAGTCGAGGTGCACATGTCCAAGGAGGGACCGGGGCCAACATAGTAGTTTATGGGAAGGTGAGTTAGGGGTTTAGAAAGAAATGGTCTAATTTAGGCTCAACACATTTGGATCAAATGGAACATTTATTTCATTTGGTTTGATTCTTTTTAGGCAATATGTGGACCTATCAGAACAAGGGCCTATGATCACTTCCTAGCCTCTAGAGTAGATTGTCTCAATAAGACTAACCGGGAAAGTTCTAGATTGGCACACAAACTGTTTGAACAAGCAACTATTCTCACAAACTCTTGGCACATAGTTTCATTATCAGATTACCAGATTACCCAGTTCAAGTTTTAGCTTAAGTCATGCCATCAGTTGGTTCATTATTATGTCATACTAAGAGCCAACACATTCAACTTATCTTAGCCTACGAATTCTAGCATACATATGAAAATTTGGGCGGGTATCACTTTTCATAAGCCATTATGCGTCATTCTTTTTCATGCTTCTACACATACAATCCTAACACATACCGGTTGAACATAAGTTAAATAGTCTCTCGAGGCAAAAGAACACAGGCAAGAAAACCCCAAGAGAAGATTATGAGTTAGGTTACTCAGACTTCACCCTACCACTCACAAAGCATTTACCCCACCTCCAACAAAAATATATGTGATTGTCCCCAATGCATATAAAAACTGTAAAAGATAATGGATTGGGTGAAGCAAACCTGTGGAGTATAGCGCAGAAGACTCATCAATAAGCGGGTGGGTCTAGTTTCACGGAGCCCGCTAAATCATCACTCGGGTCACCCTCAGTAGTGCCCACATCAACAAGTACAACACCATCGGTAGTGCTATATGTCATTCTAATTTCACTCTCAGTGGTGCTCACAACAATCCTCACGGGAATAGAACTCGAAGCCCCAGTAATTGTCTCACGGGCCCTCTGCTGCCTCAGCTGCTCATCTAATATGGAGGCTTTCCGTTCCTTCTTCTTCTGCCTGTGCTGCCTCTTGCTAGCCTTTTCCTCCTCCATGAGCTCAGCTTTGTTACTAAATCAGTGCCTCTTACCACGGGCACGTGCAGGCTCGGTCTGCTCCTCCGCATCATCTCCACTAAATAGTGCACCCATGACTATATCATCGCCTAATGCAGAGGGTGCAACCTGTGGCTCAACAACTGGTGTGGCCAGGATGGCGTCAACATCAGCCCGAAGACTAGCTAGCTCGGTTCGAAAAGAGGACATATCAGTAGTGGGAGTTGGCCTCTCTAGAACTCTCAACTCAAAGGCATCGAGCTACTTATGAACTGCTTGGACCTTCTGGTCCATTTTCACCTTTATCCTCTTTTCTACTCTCTCTTTAGACTCAGCAATCAACTTCCGCATCTAGGGCTTAATATGGTGTAGCAAGGTGTCCATATGAGCCTCTAACTTCTGGACTCGGACCAGTGGTATAACATTGGCTCCCGAAGGTGGGGTGGCTCTAGATGAGCTGGGGGCCTGACTAGCGGCCTGAGAAGAGGAGGCTGGGGCATCATCAGTGGTGGTTGGAGGGGAAGGCTCATCATTATGCATCTGCTTCACAGCATCTACTAAATCAGTACCCAATGGCACCTCGATCCGCGGCCCTCTGCGGGGTGCTACCACATTCGCCTTGTCCTGAATCAGGCCAACATCTAAGGTCCCCATAGGGTGTATCAACCTATCACAGTGCCATATCGGCACTCTAGAGTCCCTGCATAATTGGAAATTAAACATGGAAAGGGGTAAGTAGTGGAGGTCTTGAACGCCCTCTCATGAATTTCTGCCAGCAGCATGCGGGCAAAGTCAATCTCCAATCCTGCTACTAATGTTGCAACCATGACGGCTCTGTCCCATGTGAGTTGGTTTTCAGCTTTGGTAGGCGACACCCTGTTACGCACCAACAACCAGAAGAACTTGTCCACAAAATTTAATGTGGCCTTTCGGATACCCAACCGTGGTGCGGTGACCCACTCCACACGCTCGCCATCTGCAGTAATATATTTAGCCAACCAAAGTATAACAACCTCCCTCTGCTCTGCATTACGCGTAAAGGATCCACTCCTCACAACATCCCATCTGTAATCAAATTTGATTATGTTGAGAGCCCAAGTGTGATCAGGACCATGGCCATAGAGGAATCGGCTGATGGTTGCATGTGATATGTCCACTGGAAAACCTTGGACCATAGTAGAAGTGATAGGGTCCTGGGCTGTGGGCTTGTACCTCTTGTCAATCGAACCTCGGAGAGTGGCAGCATATGACGCATAAAACTCCCGCACAATCTCCTCGTTATAAGTCCCAGGGTCTCGAGCCATCCAGTCGCACTTGTGAAGCTGAAAAAGCTGGTGGATGTTGGGAATAGTGTGTAAGCTCCCCATGAGGCCTCTGCGCTCTTTAGTAATAAGCCGGGCCATCTTCTCTTTCTTATTAAGCATTCTGGCATCCCGGTAGATTTTCCATTACCCCTCAACACACCATTTATTTGGCTCCCCAGCCACCGGAAGGTTCATAGCTTCGTGGCACCTGGAATTCTCCCGAACTGGTGGCGTCACTAGACAAGGCAGCTTTGTCAGGTGATCCTGAGCTTATGGTGGATCCGGAAGCAAGGGTTCACTTAGACCTGGAAGCATAGGCTGATTTTGAGTCAAAAGTAGAACCAGCCTTTGATCCGTAAGTAGAACCATTCGGTGACTCGATCAGTGTGTTCTCCTCATCAAACTGGGAGACAGTGACTACGTCGGTGGCCACCTGTCGGGATGTATTCCGGGTATCCCGAGGTGCAGTAGGGGATGTCCTCGTGGCTGGTGGAACATATGCTGGATCCTTTTTTGCGTCCGTGTCTTCATCGATTAACCTGAAGCTAGGGGCAACAGATTTTGACTTGCCCTGTTTTCTATAGGTGACTAGCTTCTTGGGTGCCATAGTACCTGTGGAAGCGTTATCAGTGCCAACACTAACTACAAACACACTCGAAAAAAATTTAGAACTAAAAATGAACAACAACAACGACCCAAAAAAAATTCAGACAATGGCTACAGTGGTCATCAACGGAGGCGACCTACGGTACATAGACTGATCTACGGTCTGTGGAACCCTTCCGTGGATTAGAGGACCAACTATATTAGTTGTATATGGAAACCACGGAAGTACATAATGGTCTGTAGATTGATCTACAGATCGTAGTCCACCTCCGTGGTTTCACACTTTGTGAAAATTGCAAGTTCATCCAACCACGAACCTGATCTATGGTCCGTAGTTTGATCTACGGTCCATAGACGGGGTTTCATGGATGAGATTTGTGTCAGGTTTAATACATGCTTTAATTTCAAGCCCGCATATTTTGACCATTTTCAACAGCATCCTAGTATAACCATGCATTACAACTCTTAATCATGCTAGTTCCTCATTCAAGGGGTTCCAATTACTCAATTTGATAATTATTCCATACAAAAATTCAGAACCCTAAGTCGAAACTTACATATAGACTAGCATTAAGACAGGTTTAACACACTATCAAGGCAACACAATCACAATCTATCATTCCAAGGGTTTTAGTACTTAAAGTTTAGCATGCACTTACATATACTTAATTAACCAAGGTCAAGACCCAACTTTCGACTTTCTATATTCAATCTATGAACTGTAATTCAAAGTGAGGGTGAAAGTCTATTACCTTACAAGAAATGAGAAGTGGGGTGATTACGTGATGACACTAAGCTTTTCAAGACCACACTAATCACTTAATTGCGCCGAACCTAAACACCGAAGTTATGAATAAGGCTGTTGAGAGGGATTTGGAAATTTCAGGAATGAGTGGTGGTTGGAGAGGAAAGGAAAATTAGGTTTTAAGGGGAGATAAAAGGGAAGATTTAATGGGGAGTTATGGAGTGATTTAAGGGATTGAGAAGTTTAGAAACGGTTTGGTGATAAATGGAGGGAAGTGGGAATGGTTTAAAATTAGGAGATTTTATATAGGAGGGGTCCGGGTCGGGTCAGGCAGCATTAGGGTTTTGGACCCACGAGACCCCATCTACGGTCCATGGGTCGATCTAAGGTCCGTAGATTGTGACCATAGATCACTCTTACACTTGTAAAAGTTTAGGGGCTTACCTGGGATCTACGGACTCCACTTACGGTCCGTGGATGGATCGACAAACCGTCAATGGTGTCCGTAGACCTCTGCACCAAACCAGTTTCTATAGATTTTTCATAGCTCGCCTACACATGTAGCAACCATTAGGCTATTCTTTTACATTTTCTGGACACTTTTTAGACACAGACCCTATGCTAATTCTAGCCAACACCAATACAAAACTAAAACACCTATCTAATTTAATACAGAGAATCAACTAAACAAAGAAAACTACTAGATGGAAAACAAAAACCTATCATTAGCTAGATTGTACATCTTGGGTTACCTCCCAAGCAGCTCTTGATTTAACGTCGCAGCATGACGCAGTCCTCTTGATTATTCAGACTTCATCAAGAACATAGGCCTCAACAACCTCTTGCACACTCTCTGCATTTCCCAGATAGATCTTAATCCGTTTCCCGTTTACCATGAACCTTGTTCCTTCATTGTTCTCAAGCTCAACCGCACCATGGGAGAGCACCTTTGTGAGCAAAAATGGTCCGGTCCATTTGGATTTGAGTTTGCCCGGAAATAAGCGCAACCTAGAGTTGAATAGAAACACAAGATCACCCACCACAAATTCTCTCTTTTCAATTCTTTGATCATGATACCTCTTCATCTTCTCTTTGTACAAGGCTGAACTTTCATAAGCTTTTAGACGAAACTCATCAAGCATATTCAAGTCATTCATTCTTTGATTAGATGCGGCGCCCCAATCCAAATTTAACTTCTACGTCGCCTACAAAGCCGTATGCTCTAGCTCTACCGGTAAATGGCAAGACTTCCCATATACAAGTTGGTAAGGAGACATACCTATTGGAGTCTTGTATGAAGTGTGATAGGCCCATAGCGCATCATCAAGCTTCCTTGATCAATCTGTTATGTTAGCATTCACTGTCTTTGCCAAAATCTGTTTGATCTCTCTGTTGGACACTTCAACTTGCCCACTAGTCTGTGGATTGTAAGGAGTGGCTTCATTGTGGCGAACACCATATTTCTCAAGTAGCGCCTTAAAAAACTTATTACAAAAGTGGGAACCTCCATCACTGATAATCGCCCTCAGTGTACCAAATCTGGAGAAGATATTATTTTTCAAAAATGCGATGACAGTTTTACCTTCATTGTTGGGGAGCGCAACTACTTCCACCCACTTCAATACATAATCAACCGCAACAAGAATATACTTCATTCCATGTGAACTCACAAATGGACCCATAAAATCAATACCCCATACATCAAACAACTCTATCACCAATATAGGATTCATAGGAAGCTCTTGCCTCTTTGAAATCCCTCCTTCTCTTTGGCAACGGTCACAAGACTTGGTGAAATCATGAGCATCTTGGTGGATGGTAGGCCAGTACTACCCACACTGCAAAATCTTATGTGCAGTTCAAATACCACTATGATGCCCACCAACAGGCGATGAATGACATGCTTCAAGTACACTCAACATCTCAACCTCGGGCACACAGCGACGAATAATCCCATCAACACAACTACGATACAAGTAAGGCTCATCCCAAAATAATTTCTTCACATCATGCATAAACTTTTTCCTTTGATGAAAAGACAAATCTGGGGGCACAATATCGCTTGCCAAATAATTAGTAAAGTCTGCGAACCAAGGAATCAGATCATGAGAAGAAGCCAATACATGTTCATCTGGAAAAACATCATTAATTTTAGCCCTATCATCAAGCTTTAGCATAGCCTCTTCCTCTAACCTAGACAAGTTATCGGCAACTTGATTTTTGGTCCCCTTTCTATCTTTCACCACAAAATCAAACTCTTGCAGCAACAATACCCATATAATCAACCTCGGTTTTGCATCCTTCTTCACCATCAAATACCTCAATGCAGAATGGTCAGTATGCACTATGACCTTAGAACCATGAAAGTAAGATCGAAATTTCTCGAATGCGAAAACCACCGCAAGAAGTTCTTGTTCATTCATAGTATAATTCCTCTGGGCCACATTTAGAGCTTTGCTAGCATAGTAAATAGGGTGAAGGATTTTCTCTCTCCTCCGTCCTAATACTACACTAAGCTACACTCCACTCACATCGCACATTACCTCAAACGGTTGTCCCCAATCTGGTGAAATAATGATAGGTGCAGTAACCAACCTATCCTTCAACTCTCCAAATGCTCTTAGACAAGCATCATCAAAATCGAACTTACACTCCTTCTCGAGTAGTTTGCACAAAGGATGTGCAATTTTGGAGAATTTTTTGATGAAACTCCTATAAAAACCCGCATGCCCAAGAAAACTCCTAACACCTTTCACAGAGATAAGTGGAGGGAGTTTTTATATTACCTCAAGTTTCGCTTTATCTACCTCAATGCCTTTCTCAAAAATTTGATGACCTAGACTATCCTTTCCTTCACCATAAAGTGGTACTTCTTCTAATTCAGCACCAGATTGCAATCTTCACACCTTTTAAATACCTCAGCCAAATGATTCAGACATTGATCAAAAAAGTCACCTACCACAGAGAAATCATCCATAAATACCTCAACTGTGTCTTCCACCATATCAGAGAATATCGACATCATATAGCACTGGAAGGTCGCCGGAGCATTGCACAACCCAAATGGCATTCATTTGAAAGCAAAAGTCCCATAAGGGCAAGTGAATGTGGTGTTCTCTTGGTCTTCCGGGGTTATAGAAATTTGGCTGTAGCTCGAATACCCATCATGAAAACAATACCAACCCTTGCATGCAAGTCTATCTAACATCTAGTCCATGAATGGCATATGAAAGTGGTCCTTCTATGTCCAAGCATTTAGCTTTAGGTAGTCCATGCATACTCTCCATCCAGTCACGAGCCGTATCAGAACAATCTTGTTTCTCTCATTAGGAACCACAGTAATCCCACCTTTCTTGGGCACACATTGAACAGGACATACCCAACTACTATCTGCAATGGGATAGATAACTTCGGCATCCAACCACTTGATGATCTCTTTTTTAACTACCTCTTGCATATGTGGATTTAATCTTCTCTGGTGCTCGATACTAGGCTTGTGATCTGGCATTATTTGGATTTTCAGAGAACAAATACCGGGAGGAATCCCAATAATATCTGCAATAGTCCACCCAATAGCTCGCTTGAATCTCTTTAACACAGTCACCACACACTCTCCTTGTCTCGCATTTAAATCTACCGCAATGATGATCGACCAAGTATTATCTTTACCCAAAAATACATACCTCGAATGTGGTGGTAGAGCCTTAAGCTCCAATTTTAGTGCCTCCATAATAGATGGTCTCGCAGGTGGGGACTCACGAATTTTTATGTCTAACTCATACTTCTTTGGTTTCGACTGATATTCGCACCTATCGAGTGCAGCTACCAACTCATCATATTCTTCAATACCATTACTATCAAAACTCATCACAACTGCTGCTAGTGCCTCGACACCTAGTCGTTCTTCAATTTGCATTTCTGGTCCACTCTCAACTCTGTAAGTTATAGCAGATACCGTTTGGAACTCACCACTCTGCTTCATGGACCGACAAATATTGAAAGATTCTTCTTCATTGTTCAGTCTGAACTTCATCTGCCCCTTCTCCATATCAACCAACGCAAGCCCTATGGAAAGAAATAGTCTCCAAAGGATGATGAGAATTGCAAAATCAACCTCACAATCAAGAATCACAAAATTCGTCGAAAAGATGAACGACTCCACTTTCACTAGCACATCATGGAGTACACCAATGGACCTTTTCACGGTTCGATCGGCCATAAGTAACCGCATCGTAGTAGGCTTTGGATCACCTAGACCCAACTTCTTATAAATGGACAATGGCATGAGGTTGATGCTAGCACCAAGATCACACAATGCCTTAGCAAAGTGTAACAACCCTATAGTACATGGAATCGTGAAAGCACCAGGCTCTTACTTCTTCTGCAGAAGAGACCTTGTAGCAATAGCTCTACAATGTTGCAATCTATCATCATCTTCAAAACTCACAGACCTTTTTTTTGTCACCATATCTTTCATAAACTTCGCATACCCAGGCATTTGCTCCAAATCTTCTATCAACGCCACCTTGATGGAAAGCTGCTTCAACATAGTAATACACCTGTGATATTTTCGATCTTCAGTCTTCTTCACTAACCTTTATGGAAAAGGTGTGGAGGTCTAGGTATGGGGACCACTTTCTGAGATATATCCGCTTCTTTCTTAGTCGCATTCTCAGACTCCTCTCTAACCTCTACCACATCATCTTATTTTCTAATCTCAACATCTACCACATACGGCATAGGTGGATCAATGGTTTGCTTACACCATTGAGTGGTAACTTCCATATGATGACCATCATTCTTTGGATTCTGG
>JAJOOS010027859.1:0-11153 GCA_029582725.1 Solanum chiquidenum | reverse complement strand
TAGGCAACACATATCCCTCTTTGGAAATAACATAGTCCTATTAGACAACATCATAGCCCCCATAGGCAGTTCATTGCTCAACAACTAACCACAATAGCACCAAGGGCGACAACAAATAATTGAATAGGCTAAAGGCGAGCAATTTAGTTATAAACAATATATATGAATAAGCTCCAAGCCGTTCCTAACTTAGGGTCATTCTTAACATATTATGAGTCCCTAAAATGAGGGTTTATAACCACTCAATCAGCCAACCACTCACAATTACATCTACAAGATCACCAACGTAAACTACCTCTAAGGAAACATGTCAACTAAAGGAATAACCTTAACATACCATTCCAATGAACGCTTGAAAGGCCGTAGTTCCTTCACGAAAGTTGTTCCTTATGTCCTAAGCTTTGCAAACACTATATATACACAACTGGTACGCACCTATAAACAGTTCATAATTAATCTTAAATCGGCTGATTTGCCATATTGCCCCAACTTGTCGAAACGTCCGTAGAAATTCATAAAAATAATCATAGAAGAGTCCCGGGATGATTACCTTAGTTAACCAAGTTAAAACCTTGAAGAAACACCAATAACTACCATTTATATCTTCAAAAACCAGCTCCAAACGCAGCTAATAGAAGGGAAAAATGATTGCCACGTGTAGGGATTACATTTCTAGGCACTGGGGCAATGTTTAATGGTAGAAATCATCAAAACCCAACCTTCATAATGCTAGAAATCCATAGGAACTCTCTCTTAAGCTTTCTCTCTGGTTTGGAACTGAAATGGAATGTTTTCATGGCTTAAAACGTTAAATAAACCGACATACCATATTTTTCACCCGACCCGGATTCTGCCCCGGCAGTCCCTAGTAAAACCCTCATAACTTTTTACTCTGATGTCGGTTTGATACGGGGTTTTATGCGTTGCAAACTAGACTCGTAGGCCTTCGATTTAATGGGTAATAGGCCTCTAACTCTTTATATATTGGGAGAAAACATCCAATACATTTGACCCAAATTTCAAAGAAATCTTTAAAAAGGAACTTACGAAAACTTTCGCCAACTTTTATTTTGCCACTTGCTTAACTTCAAAACTTGAGATACAACCCTTAAACACTTAAAATATGACATACCACATCATTTTTTAATTTATTACTCACCCTCTTTGTCTTTCCATGAATATACGAATTAATTTAGACGTTTAGAAAAGTCGGGTTGTTACAGGTATACCCTTGGACCATGACACCTTCACGGAAGCTACTTCCTTGTGTATCAACTTATTCACTTGCTAGTCTAGAATCTCTACCGGAACATCCTCATAAGAAAGACGCTCATCAATTTCAAACCCTTCTAGGGAAACTATGGATGTTGGATCTCCTACTCATTTATTAAACAAAGAGACATGGAAAATGGGATGCATGGTTGCGAGTTCATTCGACAAGTCTAACTAATAAACAACCCAACCAACATGCCTCAAAATCAGATATGGGCCTACACATCAGGGAATAAGCTTCCCCTTCTTTCCAAACCTCATTACACCCTTCATGGGTGAGGTTTTTAGGTAAACCCATTCGTTGACCTCAAACTCTAAATCCCTTCTTCTCACATCGACATAAGACTTTTGTCGACTTTGAGTCGTTCTCAACCTCTCTCTAATGAGTCAAACTTTCTCAATAGCCCCATGAACTAGCTACATACCTATTAGGGAAACTTGACCCACCTCAAACAATCCTATGGAATATCTGCGCCTCCTACCATATAAGGCCTCAAATGGAGCCATAACGATACCTGAGTGATAATTGTTATTGTATGCAAACTCGATCAATGGCAAATGGTCATCCCAATTTTGCTTAAAATATATCACACAAGATCTTAACATGTATTCCAATGTTTGGATCGTACGCTCCGCTTGCCCATCGGTTTTGGGATGAAATGTCGTGCTAAGCTTACCATAGTGTCAAGCCCCTTTTTGAATGACTTCCAAAACTGAAAAATGAACTGGGTACCACGATTATAAATAATGGACAAAGGCACTCCATGTAGCTTTACCATGTCTCTTAAATACAACTTGGCATAGTCCTCCACCTAGTAGGACACCTTGATGGGAAGGAAATGAACTAATTTTTTCATCCGATCTATTATCACCCAAATAGAGTCATGGTGTTGCTGGGTGCGAGGAAAACCAACAATAATGTTCATATTAATATCTTCCCACTTCCAAGTAGGAATGCTAATATCTTGGGATAGACCTCCCGGTCTCTGATGCTAAACATTTACTTGTTGGAAATTTGGACACTTAGACACAAATCCCAAAATATCCTTTTTCTCCATTCCACCAATAGACTTCACGTAAATCACGGTACATCTTGGTGGCTCCCAGATTATTGGAATACCGCGAACTATAGGCTTCTGCTAAAATATGTTCCCTCAAGTTATCCACATTTGGAACACATAAACGACCTTGGTATCTAAGCACCCCATCTCCCATTTGTAAGAAATCCTCAATGGATTTCTTGAGTACCGTCTCTTTCAATTCTACCAAAATTGGATCAAGACCTTACTTGGCTTTCACATCTGCCACAAAAGATAATTCGGAACCATTGTGAACCATATCACCACCGTTGGTAGAGTCCAATAGTTGAACACCTAATCGAGCCAATCTATGAACATTTCGAATCAACTTTTATTTTCTTCTTTAATATGAGAAACACTTCCCATAGACAACCGACTAAGAGCATCCGCTACCACATTAGATTTACCTGGGTGATAAAGGACACTCATGATGTAATCCTTCAATAACTCAAGCCACCTTCTTTGGCGAATATTCAAATCCTTTTTATTAAAATTGTATTGCAAGCTCTTGTGATCGGTAAACACATCTACATGTACTCCATACAATTAGTGCCTCCAAATATTTAGATAAAAAATGACAGCCGCTAACTCAAGGTCATGAGTAGGATAATTCTTCTCATGGATTTTAAGTTTTCTTGAGGAATAGGCGATAACTTTCCCATTTTGCATAAGTACACACCCTATCCCAATTCTTGAAGCATAACAATAAACCACAAAACCATCCGTTTCTTCCGGTAAGGTCAACAACGGAGCAGAACTAAGTCTCTCTTTCAACTCTTGAAAACTCTTCTCACATGCTTCCGACCATATGAACTTAGCCTTGTTTTGAGTCAAAGCCATCAAAGGAGAGGCAATTGAAGAAAAACCCTCAACAAACCTTCTATAGTAACCAGCCAAACCCAAAAAACTTCTAATATCCGCGGGATTTAGAGGTCTAGCCCAACTCTTGACCGCATCCATGTTTCTAGGATCCACCTCTATACCCATGCTTGAAACAATATGACCAAGGAAAGCTACAGACCTTAACCAAATTTCACATTTACTAAACTTTGCAAAAAGTTGTTGGTCCTTCGGAATTCGCAACACGATCCTCAAATGATCAACATGTTCAACCTCACTCCTTGAGTAGATCAAAATATCACTGATGAACATTATTACAAACATGTCAGGGTCTTGTCTAAACACCCTATTCATCAAGTCCATAAATTTTGTTGGAGAATTAGTCAACCCAAACTACATCACTAAGAATTCATAATGAACATACCATGTTGGAAAAGCCTTCTTTGGAATGTCATGATCTTTCACCCCCAATTGGTGATAACCCGACTAGAGATCAATCTTAGAGAAATAACTTACCCGTTGAAGTTGGTCAAACAAATCATCAATCCTTGGGAGAGGATATTTTTTCTTAATAGTCACCTTGTTCAACTTTCTATAATCAATACACATTTGAAGAGAACCATCCTTCTTTCGAAAAAACAACACTGGAGAACCCCATGGAAAGATACTCAGTCGGATGAAACCTATATCCATCAAGTGTAACTATTCTTTCAACTCCTTAAGTTCTGTCGGAGCCATATGGTAAGTAGGAATAGATATAGGTTACCTATCTGGGAGAAGGTCAATACTGAAGTCTATTTCCCGCTCGAGAGGAATGTCGGGTAAGTCATCTGAGAATATTTCCAAAAACTCATTGATAGTGTGGACTGACTAAAGAGAAGGGGTTTCATAATCTACATCCCTCACCCCTACTAGATGGTAAAATCAACCCTTAGAAATCATCTTTATAGCTTTAAAATAAGAGTCGAACTGACACTTAGGCGTAGAATTTCCCCCCTTCCACTCTAGGATAGGCTCATTTGGGAACTGAAACTTGACTACTTGAGTTCTACAATCGATAGAAGCATGTAGCGAGTGCAGACAATCCATCCCAAGAATGACACCAAAGTCTAACATATCAAGCTCTACCAAGTCAACAAAAGTAACTCTACGGGACAAGGAAACGAGATACATTCTATAGACCATCTCAACCACCATAGAACAACCAACAGTAGAGATAGAAAATGGTTCTAACAACACATAGAGGGGCACATCAAACCTCAAATCCACATATGGCATCACAAAATACAAAGTAGCACCGGGATCAAGTAAAGCATATTGATGAGTCCACAAATTAGACTCATTTAGGGCTATATTTTGACAGAATTAGTGTCCTCAAATGCATGTTTGTCTCAATATTTGATGAAAACACTTAAGTTTCAGGTATTTGAAGTTTGAGGGAAAGCATGGACACTACTTAGCAAAAAGGAATAAAAGTGGCTGAAAGAAAAAAGAAATGAAGGCCTGAGGATCGTCGAGTGCAGTTGATGAGTCATCGATGAGCCTGGAGATCGCCTTTTTGTTCCAGTGTGCTGACCCCTGGAGGAAAGGATCAAATCGGCAGAGAAAAGAAGCAGTCAGCATGTCGCTGAGCAGTTCCGTGAAGCAAAATTATGTCGCCCAATGATATGTTGAAGGATAGAGCAAGACGGTGACGAAATCTACCTAAGGGCAGATTACCGAGTTGATCGGTGATCCTGACTAACGACGCCGAAAGATCCTCTGCAGCACAGATTTTTGAAAACTATAAATACTCGTTCAGAATTATTATTTTAAGAGAATTGTTAGCTTTGAACGGTAATTATTTTCAGACTTAGCTTCTATTTTCGAGTTCTAAGTTGGGAAAGGGTTTTGAAGAACTTGAAGGTTCAAAGGGTTTAAACTCTAAGATTTTGGACTTAGGTCTTGTGGATTCTTCTCTCTTGACTTGTTTTGAGACTTAAATCTTCATACCCATTTGAATGCAAACTCATTTTGGTATAAATTTATATCTCTTTAGCATGTCTAGCTAAAACCCCTATTCTTGGGGTGTGATTTTATGAATATGGGTTAGATTATCAGATGGGTCTTGCTTGTTGGTGGTTTATTTGTTGTTTTGGTGTGATTTGTTTTAGTAGTTGTGGTGGAACTTAATGAAATTGTAGTTGCAAATATGATTTCACCTCTATGTTTTCGGCTTGCTCGAGAGAGATGTCGTAAAACAAAAACTACTAAATTGATGGCCGGTAGGAGTGGGTCGACATGAGGTTCAGCTCGAAAGCGTGAACCCTAGTCTCATTCCCACACACTCAGCTCGAGAGAGGGAGTGGGCTAAGGCGGAGGCTGTTCTTCATGCGGCAAGTGGGTGTTCGAGAGGAACCCATTTGATTCGGGGTAAGTTGCTCGAGAGAAAATTTACCCCCACTATAGTCTAGCCTAGTCACAAATATTCAATGAATTTACTACCAAAAGCATGTACCCAATGATTTAGTCTATCCCGTATTCTTTTCACATCCCAAGAATCCCGACTCCATATTAGCACTTTTTGTATTTTTGTTGTTTATTTTACTTACTTGTTACAAACCCCCATCGTTAATTGACGCTTGTGTCACCCCTTAGATTTAACATGTTTGTATTCAATAATGCTTATAGCTACGACTAATTAGAAATTAATTTTACTTTTCTATTAATTTTCACCACCACTCCCTTGGGAGTCGACCCCAACCCTTGGTTGGGTTATTAGTCTATTGCACAATCGTAGACACTTGTATTGGAAGTTGTGTCTTGATTACGCAAACATCAAAATGGCGCCGTTGCCGGGGAGTTGTGTTATTTTAGAAATTTTAGATTAGTAGAATTTTTGTTCTTCTTAACTGTGGTTTACTTACTTCATCTTCAGTTTTGTTTTCCGTGCTTATGTTTACAATAGGAAAGATGAACATGCATGAGGAAAAACTAAATGACAGTCAAATTGGTCATCGAGACGGTATAGACGATGTAAATAGCGTCTATAATTCGGATCACTCGAGAGGAATGGGTGCAATTTACTTCCCTCAAACTCATGAGAATGCGATGTTTGAACTCACTACCACAACTCTTCATCTTATCCAAATGACAGGACTGTATGGAGGGCTTGATCACGAAGATCCGCATGAGCACGCGAGAAACTTTATAGAGGTTTGGAGCCCTTTTTCATTCAAAGGTGTGTCACAAGAGTCAATTCGGTTGCGGTTGTTCCCATTATCTTTGAAAGGAGAAGAAGGCAAGTGGTTAATCGAGTTAAAAAAAAAATACATCACATCATGGGAGGAGCTGGTCATAGCATTCAACACAAGATTCTTTCCTCCATAAAAAATGATGAAGCTTAGAGATGAAATTCAAGGGTTCAAACAAAAAGAATGGGAACCACTACATGAAGCATGACTGAGATTCAAGAAGCTCTTAATTAAATGCCCAACTCATGGGCTACCAACCGATTTTTTGCTCCAATATTTCTACCGGAGCCTTGATTCAGTCAATGAAGGAGTGGTTGATCAGTTAGTACGAGGAGGATTAATGTTACAAACATTTGAGGTGGCTTCATTTCTTATAGACGACATGACTAGAATAAATCAAGCGTGGTATACAAAAGATGATCATGTTTCCCCATTCCACTTTAGACTAACACAAGAGCAATTTGATAAAGAGAAAGAGAGGGATGAAAACATCAAGAGGATGTTGACTCAAATGGAAGTTCTACAGAAGCATATTGCAATTTAAAGATTTGGAATCAAATGCAATGCTCACACTCACAAAGATGAATTTAATGAATGCTTTCGCCCATAGGTTTGCCCGTATTTTCCGATCAACATTCATTTTAGCTCACTCAAGATCAAAGAGGTTTTTCCAAGGCTTGTAATGGGGTTGCGTGCAAAGGTATGGTCATTTAGGCTCAATGACTTTCATCCTCATGAAATGTGGTACTCACAACACTTCCTTTCCTGTTCTTTCATCATTTTCTTTAGTGCTCATAAGTCATCCTATTATTCACTTTCCATGGATTGTTTGGAAACCCCATTCCTTTAGTACTTTATTCCACAAGTTTTTTTTATGGAGGGGTTCCATTTTTCTCAACACTATAGGTTAGAGGAGACTTTCTTTGCACTTCTTGACTTTCCCTTTTCTTTTCACCACACCTCCAACTTAGGCTTTTAGCCTAAGTTGGCTATTCAATCAACCACAAATCAAGAGGATTATGGGTAATGGATAAAGAAAGGGTATGATTTTATCAAGTTTCTTCCAAGGAAAGGTAAGGCTTAAGGGGTGTTCAACAGAGGTTCACACACTCACAAGGTTGGTCACATAAGAAGTACATGTCAAATTGGCTCACACTCTTCTAACTTGCCTACGATCATATCAAGAGATAGCCTTACTTAAGCGATCGAACCAACAGGGAAAATTCTAGAATCTATCATGCATGGTTCAAAATAAGCTCATCACACTAGGAATTGACACTACAGTCAAACAAGACTCCACACTTTTGCTAGTGTGCAATGATCATCACAAGAGACTCAATTCGATACTCAGCTAGTCATAATGAAATGCAAAGAGTTCACGTATTGTCTATGCGACTTCATTTAGCCTCATTGTAGTCGTACATTCATGTTCGTTCAATTAAGATCGCTATTCTAGTCATCGGTATTGATCGGAACCGAGACTCAAATTTTGCAAAAGAACAACCACATTCAACACACAATTTTTTTTGAAAGGGTGGTAACAATCATTTTGCAATTTAAAACAAGGAGTCATACGCTCAAACATCCACAAAAATATAGTATTTACACAACATCCATGCTCACAACCCAAATATAAACAAAACATGAATATCAATTGCACACACAAAAGGTGGGCCTCACCCCACCACAAACAAAAAATGTTTGTCCTCAAATGGGAATAAAAGTATCCAAAAATAAAATTAAGTAAGGCAGAGAGGGAGGTAAAGAAAAATCACGTCTGCATAGTCTCTCCATCTGCCTGGGAATCAGTGCCTGATGTGTCTGCCTGGATTTTGATAATGGCCCCCGGAGCTTCTTTAGAAGATTCAGCGGCAGCTGACTTACCAAGATTGTCCAAGTCATGAGCCGCCAAAAAAGAGTGGATAGCTGTAAAGAATCCATGTCTCCACGAGGGAATTATGGGGTCTCGGGGCTTTGTTCTGTTACTGGCACTGGGCTTCTTGCCCGCATTATCCGTTTTGGGAGGATTTGTTGCCTTTGTATTTTTCCTATAACTTTTCGCTCTTGTTTGTCGGGGTAGCATATCTCTTCCAGCAACTTTCGGTCTAGCCATATCTGCAAAGCTTTGAGAAAAAGTTAGAACGTGTTTAATTGCAGAATTACTTCGCCAAACCAGTTGGCGAAGCGCGCAACCACTTAGGCAATACGCCGAGTGCAGTGCATAGATAATACAAGGGTGCAGATAAAGGGCAAACCAGAAGTCCTTCGGCGACATCATATTTCTCGCCGAGAGTTACAGAACTTAACATCACATTTAGCATTAAATTACAAGCGAGATGGGGATTTTAGGCAAACCGTCGGGTGGTTCGGCTATCTCAATCCTGCTCGCCGAATGGCCAAATGTGGCTACTTTCAACCCAAATTTCCAAATTCAACCCCGCAACCCTCGAAAACAAAATCTAGGGCATACACAACTCACATTAAGCTTAGACCCAATGACAATCATGCATGACCCACAATTTTTCATCCACTTCAAAGCATTTGTAAACCTAACAGGCAAATAAATATTCAAATCCTATAAGAGATGCCCAGCACACACCAATAAAGTAATGCCACTGCATTTGAGTACAACCTTGACAAAATAATCATGGGGTTAGAGAAAATAACCATTTTATGCCGTCCAAATGGGTATTGAGATGCTAGGAGGCAATGTAATCCAACTTGTAGCACAATTCGCCACTAAAAATACTTGAAATATGCAAGGTATGTAAAACTAGAGTGCATGTGTGATTTTGGGAAGATGGAAAAGTGAGGAAGAGGGAATGATTTTGAAACTTTTAAACCTTTGGCTTGAAAAACCGTCCAGTTTTCACCCATTCGGGGACATTGGTCCCGATGCCGAATCACTTGGCGTTTCGCCAAGTTGCCATATGTCTCACCAAATTTTACAGGATCTCTAGTTATTTTGGAGTCCAACGTCGATCTCCTTCAGGATCACCAACATGGTCGGCGATTCGCCAATAATTTTGTGCAGTCGCTGAGTTTTACAGACTCCAATGTAAATTGGTCTTGAGTCTAACGGAGGTCTGGTTTGGGGTCGCCGAACCCTTCGGTGAATCATGGACTGGACCTGTAGCTCGCTACTCTGCACTAGTCAATCACTTTCCACACTTCCACCTACACAATGAACACACCATTATTTTCTCAGAGCAAAATAAAGCAATAAAGGGGTTTTGGGTTGCCTCCCAAACAACGCCTTAGTTAACGTCATGGCACAACACAAGTTCACCATCACATTTCATTCATGGGGTTTGCCATAGTGTCACTAGGAAATCCCCCTTTTTGTCGTGGATTCAAATGCAATGAAATCTGACCCATCTGGGTTTCTAATTACTTGATCGAGATGGAATGGGAGGTAACAGTTTGACTAAGGGTTGAAACATCTTCTTTAATCTCTTTTAAGGTCTTTTCTGACCCCTCAACTTTGTTGAGAATACGAGAAAGCATATCCTCAGACCTACTGCCTTCTGCATCCTTTGGCTTTTGACGCTCGTGGGGAGGCAAATACATGTCCTTCTCCCCATCCTTCCAATTAGGATTATGATCTCTCCACTCACGATCTTTCCAGCCTTCAAATCTAGCCCAACCTTGGTTACCACCCTGCCTTGGGTAGTTTGAACGATAACCACCGCCTTGGTTGGCTAGGAAGTTCACTTCCTCATTATACAAGGCTTCAAATTTTGCCTCCTCAAGATTTGCACACCCGACCCCCACAACGTTGACACGACGTGCACCAGCCCCCATGACATTTTTAGATAAAATGTCAAGTTGTGTCATGATCTTGGCCATGTTTTGGTCTCTCTCATTATCTTCTTCCATCTTCTCCTTGGATAGCTTGAATGTAAGAGGGGAGACTTGGTCTTCACAAGTGTACCATGCCCTATTGATGCTCATCATACGATCTAAGAGTTGGGTTGCTACTACATACGGTTGTTGCATCAGGCCTCCAAGTGAAAGTTGATCAACGACACCTTTGTTTACCGAATCCAGGCTTCGGTAAAAGTACTGTAGCAAGACATTGTCGGGCGGACCATGAGTCGGGCATTGTAGCACCAACTTTTTAAATCACAACCAAGTCTCATGGATTGGCTCGCCCTTCAAATGCTTAAAGCTTTGGATGCTATCCCGAAGAGTCATCATCTTCGAATGAGGGAAATATCGCACATTAAATGAGGTTACCAATTCCTCCCAAGTAGTGATGGATTCGTGAGGCAACTCCGCTAGCCACTCGCACGCCCCTCCCATCAACGAGAAAGGGAATAGCCTTAACCGAAATGACTCCTGAGAGATGTTTTTGAAAGAGAATGGTTTGCACACGTCCACGAAGTTTCAAAGATGTTCATGAGGATTCTCATGAGCCAATCCGCTGAAAAGTCCTGTAGTTGCAAGAGTTGCAACATAGTGCTTATTATGTGGAACATTGCATTTCTCTTGGCTGGAGGTAAATGGATGTCCCCAATACCTCCCATGAGATAGGTGTAACGACTCAGAAAATGATAGAGTGAAACTAGAGCCTTATATGTGAGTTTGGAGTCGAGAACTTAATGAAATGATTTTATTTGAATTTGACCCAAAAAGTTCTTAAAAATGTGCTTTGGAAGTTATCGGAAACTTGTTTAGCTGTATATAAAAAGATCCGTTTCGTTTTTCGAAAATCCGACTTCATATT
>JAJOOS010027854.1:0-10029 GCA_029582725.1 Solanum chiquidenum | reverse complement strand
CCCTTTGATTATACTTATTGCTTATGGTCATTTTAATTGCTTCCGCGACCAAGGACGTGTAATGATACGCTATGAGGCTTGCTTGGGGTCCCTTTGGGTTCCCCATTCGCCGGTCACGTCTAGGCCCTAGGCTTGGGTCGTGACAAACTACCAAGGGATTGAAAAAGATTTGCACAATGTTGATTAAAAAATTCAGAACCATTATCTGATCTAAAAACTTAGATTTTCTTATTGAATTGAGTATGGACCATAGCAATGAAGTTTTTGAGCAAGAAAACAACATCAGACTTAACTCTAATAAAAAATATCCAAGTCCATCTAGAATAGTCATCAACTATAGTAAGAAAATACTGCATACCATCATATGTGGCTGTTTTGTAAGGACCCCATACATCCATATGTAACAATTCAAACAGTCGACTACTCTTAGTGACACTAACAAGAAAAGGAACTCTAGTTTGTCTAGCCAAAGGACATATAACACACTTGTCTATGATGAGGCATGATTTATTATGAAAAGTTGTAATCCTTCTTAAAACTGACATGGGAGCATGTCCCATCCTTCTATGCCATAATGCTGCATCAACCTCTTTTTGTACTGCCAAAAATTTATGTTGTGTGATGTTTCATGTCTTCCTTTTTTAGTACATTACATATAATCCATCTTGCTACTCACCAATCTCCCTCACCTTCCCAGATGAGAAATCCTAAAATAAACAAAAATCAGGAAAGAACACAACACAACATTGCAATTCTTTTGTCAATTTCAACACAAACAAAAGATTGAATTTAAATGTTGGCACACACAACACATTCTTAATGAAATCACCTC
The DNA here is from genome assembly GCA_029582725.1 of Solanum chiquidenum. NCBI lineage: Eukaryota > Viridiplantae > Streptophyta > Magnoliopsida > Solanales > Solanaceae > Solanum > Solanum chiquidenum. Next base: position 9,197 of record JAJOOS010027854.1, on the reverse strand, counting down.
CTGACAATTGACAGTTCCCTATTTGAGATATATTTGCAGATTCTCCTGTTGGTAATTGAACCTTCCCTGCATCATCTACTGATGTACCAGTTTGTAACACAGACTTATCACCTATCATATGATTAGTGGCTCTAGTATCAACAACCCATTTCACACTATCATCAATATGAGAGAAGGATGTACTTGCAGTATTAGCACTTGCAGTGTTAGCAGCATAGTTGGAATTGCCTCCCATGTTTGCACCTGTATCACATATGGAGCATTTGTTCAACATTTGGACAATCTGATTGTACTGATTCTGAGTAAGAGCAGGTGCAGGTCCTACTCCCACACTATGTTCTGTAGCTTGAGGCCCATGATTATATCCTAAGTTTAGTCCTGTAAGAGGATGTGTGGCAACATTGGCTCTTTTCTTCCCTTTAAAGTTCTCTGGATAGCCAATCAATTTATAGCAAGTCTCTTTAACATGTCCTTTCTGCAAGCAATGCTCACACTTTTGCAATTTGTAACAATCAGCCCTAGTGTGTGACCCTTCATATTGCAGAAATCGCAATATTTCTTCTGATATTGATGACCTCCCGAGCCAGATGATTATCTTGGTCCTGAACCTCTGGTTGAATACATAGTTGTGGCATCCTTTTCTATAGCATAAAAAGTTGAGGGTTCCATTCGACCTTCAACAACACAATTACCTCCAACAAGCATCTTTTGGCTTTCATCTTGTATAATCATAGCATACGCCTGATTCAGACTAGGTTCAAGACTCATCATTAAGATTTGAGACCTCGCCTGAGCATAACCATCGTTCAGCCTTATAAGGAACTGGAATAGCTTCTGCCTCTCTAAATGCTCTACAAAATCTTTCGATCTCTCACAAACACACGTAGGGAATGGAATAATCGAATTATGTTCATCCCAAAGATCCTTCAATTTAGAATAATACACTAAAACCGATGATATACCTTGAACTACAGTTGTTATTTCCTTATGTAAATAGTAAGCTCGATAATTTTTTACCTTGTCAAATCTCTCTTTAAGGTCATTCCAGACGAGATAAGCATCAGGTCTAAAAAGGATTCCACTAAGAAGATCTGATTGTACATTGCTCATCAACCACGAAACCACAATGGCATTACATCTATCCCATCTTCTTTGTAGATCTCCTTCATAAATGTTTCTCGTAATAGATCCATCGATGAATCCCAATTTGTTCCTTCCCAGAAGTGCCAACTTCATAGCTCGACTCCAAAACATGTAATTCTCCATGCCTTTGAGCTGAATTTCAATTGAAAGTGAACCTGGTGCATCAGAAGGATGCAAATACAATGGATGATTGTAGTCAATATTACTCCCCATAGATCTGAATTTCTTTCAAATGCGCAGCAATCAATGGTAGAAAAATGAATCTCCCGATCCTCTGTATTATGTACTCCTCAGAGAACCCCTAGATACATATCATTCTCGCTCTGATACCATGTAAACTAACACTGTTCCATTGATTTGTTACTGCTCCATGACTGTGGAGCTTGAGAGAAAAGATGAAGAAGGAAGAGAGAAGATATTATTTGACGAATGAAGAATTACATTTGTGTGAACTACTTATATACAATTGTGATTAGCTAACTAACTGTCAAACTAACTATCATTATCACTTACCTACAATATTAGCTAACTAATTAACAACCTGTCAGTCAGCTAACTAATAGCTAGTTATAACCAACTCAGCCTGTACTATATTCAACAGTAGTTAGATTCCATTTATGTTATAGTTCTTGAGGTCCATAATTCATTGTTTCAGTTCCTCTCTTTTTCTTTTTTCTCCTTACTCATAATATGTTATAAAAGTTATGTCCAAATGATTAATATTAATTAATGTCAAATTTTGTGTTTGAGACATACATGAACTTGTTGAAAATGTTAGTTTCAGATAGCATGTTTCAAACATGGCACATATTTTGCAAATTAAACCAATGATTTTGGCAATTTTTATTCCTTTATCTATAGTCTATATATGCAAATGTAAGTTTCTTTTTTATCCTGTCAAATATAATGATGCTTTCTTGTTTGTTGCAAAAAGTTAAAAAAATAAAATATAGTGACCGTATAGATGCATTAGTATAAACTGATGTTCCGTCTCTTTCTATTAGTTAACTTTTGCATATTTTTTTGGAAGTTAAGATTGTTATCTTTGTGGTGTGATTTACTTGCCTATATGTATGCTTGTTCAATATTATCTAAAGTTAAATTACAGTTACTAATCTTTTTTTATTATTATTATTATACATGTACATTCGGGAGCGAGTTTGGAATTGCAATATGACTCCACCTCTATCCAAATTAGAGAAGCGATCAATCTTGCATTTAGCTCGTGTCTAGAATGATTTACTCATTCCAAAAGAAAATCTCGCACTTCCTCCTTATCTCAAAACTTTACATTTTTTATGCATACATATGTGCTGGCACCTATATTTATGTTTTGTTTCAATTTATGTTTGAAATTATGCAAACTAACTAAGAACTTTAGCAAATCTAGTTGCTCACCTTCACCTCCTTTAGATACTCGGTTTAATATATTAATTTGGCTTAGAATAATGACCTTTAAATTAAGTTCTTTTTGTTGCTTAACTCGTTTGTTAGTTTGAGAAAGCTTTATTTTGCAAAGAAGTTGGACCCTTTTTATGATGAATATGTATCAACCCTTAAACCATACTTTTTGATAAACTAAGGTCTTTAAAATACAACTTTTCTAACACTTTCCATAAACTTTTATTTTTTATCAAGGCAAAATAAAAACTAATTAAATTAATTTTTGGTTGAGCTTTTTCTTTTCAGTTTTTTTTCTGTGGCTAATTTACATGAAATATTGCTCCTCTTTTTCTGTACATGGTACCAATGTAAGCATAATTTCAACAATACTTCTTAGATTGTAAAAAAAGACGACTTCTTGTCAAGAGATTCATGTTCCTCCCTTTTAATTAATGTGATATTTTTCAAATTTTGGTGTCAAACAATACTTCTTAGTAAATTGAAATAATAGAATTATCTCAAATGACAATCTGTTTTGAAATTAAAAATACATACATATATATATATATATATATATATATTTTATTTTTTTGAAATTGACATTTTAAATTCAAACAAATCATAAATTGTCAATTCATTTTATTTTATTTTTATGACCAATCTTAATCAAATAAAGAAAACTAACTACTTTATTTACTTTTGTCGGTCACATTTTTCTTAATATCATCATGATATCTTTTCTTTTTTTTTGTAATTATTCTTTTTTTTGTAATTATTCTTTTTTTTTTAAATAATTAGTGAATTTGTTTTGGTATTAGATATTATTTCAATGAAAATCAATATTTTAATTATAATTTATAAACCACAAATAATATAATAATTTTAATTTTTTAATTTTTTTTGTTTGATTGAATATATAGGTATACATTCAAGAGAATTGTGAAAATAAATCAACGGAACAATGTTCATGAATGCCATATGTTTGGACATTTCTCAATTGCTTGCTTTATGCATGGTAACTATCTATATCCAAACAAACTTAAATATTTGACTATTTTAGGTTGAAAGTGAGAATTCACATGTGCTAATTTGCCACATTTATTTGTCATCCAACTGAAATACGATGTTAAATGAAAATAATGTGTCATTAAGTTATTGATCATTAATGAATGAACATGTATGGTCTTCCATTTATAACACCAAACAATATTCTGGTAACAACAATCAACGGTGTTGGAAGTGCAATTGAGTTAATACATGTGCTTATATTTTTCTTGTATGCACCCAATAATCAAAAGAGAAAAATCATAGCAATATTCCTGTTAGTCCTTGTCGCTTTTGCTGCCGCAATGATCATCTCCGTGTGTGTTTTTCATGGAGAAAATAGAAAGTTCTTCTGTAGTATGTGTAGACAATAAAATTCGCATCGAGAAAACAATAATCAAAAACGGAAAATTATAGCAATAATCGTATTTATTAGTTTAAAGTGCGAGTGTTACAATATCTATGATTCATCTGAATCCGTCTTTTCAAATATAAATTCAAGGGCTTTAAAGCTTGATCTTGAATCTTCGATGAATTTGAACTTTGAACTTTATCTTGATCTTGACTTTTGCTTGAATTCAAGGGTTTCGAGCTTGTTCTTGAATCTGATGGTCTTGATCGTGATCGTTAGTGTTGTTCATGGTTATGGTTATACAACCAAACCGAACCGCAATCCGAATCAAACCGATTAAAAAACCGCTATTTGGTTTGATTTGGTTAGGTTTGGTTTTAAATTTTGAAAAGCCGATATTATTTGGTTTAGTTTTGGTTTTACTAAAAATTAACCGCAAAAATAACCAAACCGAACCGAGAAGTTATATATATAAATTTTATTATTATTTATAAAAAAATCTTAGTATTTTGATAAATTTTAATTAACTTAAGTCTTTAATTTTACTATTTTCTGAAGCCCAACACTTAAATTTTAGCCCAATTATTATAACCTTAGGTCTAAATCCCTCAATATTCATTACTTTAAATATCACACTTTCTATGTTCTTTATAAAAATTTCTAATTCAACATAGAATAATTTAAAGCTCAAGCTAAAGAAGATGGTAATTGATTAGTTTTGACTATGAAATATTGGTTTTTTAAAAAAAGTAATTTCTCAATATTTTAAAGTGTAATTTTATTGAAAAGTCTATTGATAAGATGTTGAGATCTCCCGAATATTGAACCAACTTTTATTGACAATGAGTTTTTTTAGTTTCTGAAACTTGGTACATTGGATGAATCACTTTGTTCGTGTAATAGCTTATTTGTGAATTATTCATGTACTAAGTGTTTGTGTCTATCAAGATGCATATGTCCTCAACAAACTTATTACTTTCGAACCGAAAAAAACCGAAAAAACCTAACCAAATCGACGGTTATTTTTTTGATTTGGTTTGATTTGGTTTTAGAAATTTTAAAACCGATTTAAATTGGTTTGGTTTGGTTTTGGTTTTAACTAATAACCGATCCAAACCGAACCATGAACACCCCTAGTGATCGTTCTTGAACTTGAATGCTTGAATTCTTAAACTTGTAGCTTTATAGAGAATTTTATGGCGTTTGTACCACGGATTTTCTCTAGCTTCTTGTTTAGAATTTTTTGTCCCTTTTCTAAATTATGAGGACCCCTATTTATAATTTTAGAATAGAGGAGTTGCGATTGGAACAGGATCCCCTTCGGCCAATCAGATTTAAGTGACATAACATATGAGCTTTATGGAGCGGGCTTGTCATCTTTGACACGTGTCATGATCCTATTGACTTCTTTGTTTGACTTGGCATGCCATGTCATTTGCCACGTGGCACCAAAAGAATGGGCCTCTAGGATAAGATGACGACTTAGCAAATTGGGCTCATCTATAGCCCAAATCAATTAATTTTGACTTTAATCAAATTTATATTTATTGGACTTGAATAATTAGCCCAATTATATTAATTCATAATATTTATTTGGACTAATATATTTATGAATTTAATATACTTCAAATCATTTTATAAATTTATATTTAATAAATTTTAAATGATTACAAATGCCCCTGCTTCAAGTTTTGTCAAAATAATATTTTCATCAAGACTAGACTTGAAGTATTAAGTCAATTTTGAATCAAACTATATATAATAAATAAATAAATTGTCCATACAATTTACTATTTATTATATTTGACCGTGTAATTGTTTGGAAGACTCCTATTATAAGTTTGTACATACATAGGGATAAGTGTCTAAAAAATACCTCAACTTTAATTGGATTTGCTGTTGCGATACTAAACTTTCATAAGGACCTATTACCTCCCTAGACTATTTAATACCGTATTTTTTACCCCCTGAACTATTTAATAGTGTGTTTTAAAGGTATATATGTGCCCACGTGGACACATTACTAATTATAATTTTGCATTATTTTTTATGTCCACGTGGACAAATATATATGTTTAAAATACGGTATTAAATAGTCTAGGGAGGTAATAGGTCCTCATGAAAGTTTAGTATCGCAACAGCAAATCCGACCAAAGTTGAAGTATTTTTCAAACCCTTATCCCTACATACATACTGCCAAAACTTTCAATACGTAGGAAATTTTATATTTTTCAAATTTATGGGTCCCACCATGCACTTTTCCTTATTTGTCTCCAAAAGTAACATATTCCTATCCTATTTGAATTGTGACACTTGAACCGTTATCAATTAGGAGTGAACGACCGACATCACTCTCCTATAAATAGGATCATGACCCTCATACTTTTAATACCAATTTGTGAACTGTTGCTTAGAACTGATTCGCAAGCGTCAACTGTGAGGTAATTCCCCCTCCTTTCTTTGTATTTTATTTTATTATGTGGGTTTGTTTATAGGTCAATAGGAGCAACGTGGAGGCTGCATAATGGGGAGCTATATCACACATGAATTTGATCTTGTGGTGTGAAGGAATGTGTTTAACGTCCCCACCTTGAAGATCACTAACTTAAGGCTTTACTAGAATACCATGTTTAACGTCCCCGCCTTGAAAAAAAATACTACTCTCAAGGCTTTAAAATGTCCCGAATACTTAAGCATAATGTGTGAAAGGATGTGTTTAACGTCCCCGCCTTGAAGATCACTAACTTGAGGTTTTACTAGAATATTGTGTTTAACATCCCCGCCTTGAAAAAAAATACTACTCTCAAGGCTTTACAAGGTCCCAAATACATAAGTATAAGATGTGAAGGGATGTGTTTAACGTCCCCGCCTTGAAGATAACTATCTTGAGGCTTTACTAGAATACTATGTTTAACGTCCCCACCTTGAAAAAAAATACTACTCTCAAGACTTTACAAGGACCCGAATACTTAAGCATAACGTGTGAAGGGATGTGTTTAACGTCTCCGCCTTGAATATCACTAACTTGAGGCTTTACTAGGATACCTAATGGTTAAATTATTCGCCCCTTCTTAACTACCCCTTTTTCAAGTTTTATCTTCTTTCATGCATCATCATAAATAAATATTAACACTCTTTTTTTTTCTTTTTTTTTTTGCAGTTTGAACAATGGTTTTCTTCAAGGATTATACTTGTCCATCTTCTAAACTCAAATATCTCATCGTTGGAACAGAGGGTAGTACGGTGGAGACTAAATTTTTGGTCCAGTATTCTTTAGTTGGCCGTTATGTTGAACCATGGCCACAATTGAGGAACACACTTCATATGAGAAGTTGGATATCCGAATACGATCACAATCTAATAAAGCCTAAAAAACGTGGTATCTTGAGAAACCAAATCCTCAACGTACAAACATCGCGAGCACTCTTTCTAATTTAGGTCGCCACATGATTCTAGAGGAACTACGTTGGGGAGACAACATTGTGCTTGAAAGTGAATATCACTGCATTCCGGGATACTGGGAATGGACAGAAGATGTCTTAAGCAAAAATGGGCAAAGTCTAAACAATGCTTGTATTTGTGATGCTGTGTTTGCTTCTCTTTTTACTTATGATTGGAACTCCAATATTACACAAGCCTTTTGTGAGGCTTGGTGCCCTCAAACAAATACATTACTTACATCTACTGGAGAAACATCCATATCTCTTTGGGACTTGCATATTATTGGTGGCTTGCCAATTAGCGGAGTCCCTTACGAAGAAGTCATACCTAACTCCACGGAACTTACAGGTTTTGATGACAAGAGGGAAAGATTTCTTCCCCGAACTTGTGAGTGTATGTTTGCTTCCTTTCATCATCTTAAAGAGGAAAATAATGGTAATATGGGGGTCTCTTTTAATGAATGGATACAATTTTGGTGCAAGAAAGATCTCAAATATGAGCTAGCTCCCCCAAGGAAAGAGAAGAAATCTCGATGTCTGTCATCTACTCATAATCCAACAGGTGAGATACCTACTGAGATAAACACATGGTCAAGTACTCAAGAGATGGTATTTTCTAAGCTTGGAGCGAAACACCAAAAATGTGAGACTTATCTGACAGCCTTTTTGTCATGTTGGTTATGTGCCTTTGTATTTCCGTCTGAAGAAGGGAATTTCATTCGGCTTGAAACTTTCATGATACACTACTAAAAAACTGCGAAAAAATGATGGACATGAAAATTAGCCTAGCAGACTTTCAAAGCTAATAAGCTCTTAGCTAATTTTTAGCTGGTAGATTATGTCATTCCTAGTTAATATAGCTAAGATATCTCAGCTAGGCCCTTTCCGTAGCAAACATTTTGCTACGATGTATACTAGCTAAATTCATCTCAAAATTTGTTTGGTCAATGTTGACTTTACTAAGACTTAGCAAGAAATTACCCTATCTAAACTTACAAATTTTGTAGATATTTTTCAATTTTTACTTGGAATATTTTCTTTGCTAAATGACTAGCTAAAAATAGCTAGGGATACTCTCTAGATAAATTTGGCTAGAAATTGTATGACGAAATACAAATATAATTTTCTATATTTGACACAAGAAGGAAAACATAGTTAAATCTAATCAATTTTTCAAAATAAGCACAATCTAATCAATTTTTTAAAATATCATCAATCCTTGAATAGTGAAGTACATGTTTACTAGCTAAAACATGTCTTAAAACATAAAAACAGTAACATAAGTTATCTAAGGATTTGGGGTAGAACCAGATCCATCTGGTGGTGGTTGAGGAGTAAAACCAAGCATCCGAGCCACAGCAGCACGAACCGCAATAGTTACTTGAGCTTCCATATTTTCCTAAATTTCCATTTGCACATGCTCTTGCATATTCATCATCCGTTGCTCCAACACGCGGTCAAGAAGTTGTTGAAATTCAGGTGTTTGAAATATTTGTTGAGTAGGAATATTTGAAGGATTCTGAGCAGTGGAAGAGGCACAATTAGAATTCAAGGAATCTGCCAGCAAACAATTTCTAGAACCAAGACCATATATTTTTCCTTTTTTAGTTCCACCAACTGTTTCTATCCAAGTTTTCAGTAATTTCTCCTCCGAAACCGTTTTCAATAAATTTACATCTTCACTAGTTTTTTCTCCTTCATCTTCTCCATTTGTGGTTGTGTTTCTCTCCATGTCTCTGTCATCTACTTCAAGACCTTCTTCATTCCTTAATGTTGAAGTCTCACCCACCTTATCCTTAATTATATTTGTAAATGTATTCTGAAAAAGAATAAAG
>JAJOOS010027850.1:0-12408 GCA_029582725.1 Solanum chiquidenum | reverse complement strand
TCAGCCTGAGATGCTATGTATGGACTCATTCCCAACATATAACTTGCTGTGCCACTGCTAAAAGCAATGCCAGAAGAAGCAACGACACACGTCTGTATGACGGTATTCTCCTGTCTAGTAAAAGGCTGTTTCAACATTCCAAATTTCTGAGTAAGAGCCGTCCATGATTTAATTCCGGCAAATCCCAATAGTCCAGCAGCGACATTGAGAGAAGGGATAACACCAGTAGTGAGATTGAGTTTGCAAACAATGAAGTTGAATACGACACTGAGGATGAATCCAGTGAACATTGCCCTCAACGTAATTTGTTTGTGCCACGGGGGAACATATTCGTCTTTGAATGCATTCTCTGTTGATGATTCCCCTGCTCCTACAACTCCCAATTCTAGATCACTATTTGACACCATTATTAATTAGTAATTGGTGAGAATATTTTTAGGTTGAATGTTACGTCTATTTATACAAGTTTTAGAAATAGCGTTTCCTGATTATAATTGAAGTAGTCTTTTGTTAAGTCTAAGTTGAGATGAAATGGGAAAAACAATAATTAGAAATACCGTTAATACAATTTGACATGAAATGGGAAAACAATTAAAGATTTGCTATTAGAAGTCGGCTTTACGTCTATTTTATATAAATTTAGAAATAGCGTTTCCTGATTGAAGTCGGCTTTTGTTTAGTCTAATTTGAAATGGATTCGGAAAAAAAGTTACAATTAAGTAAATTTTATCCTTGTAAATTTGAATTCGCCTATTTTAAGTGTTTTAAAGCTTAAATTCTTACCATAATTATTATCATTACAAACTATAAATTTAGAAATAACGTTTCCTGATTGAAGTCGGCTTTTGCTTAGTCTAATTTGAAATGGATTCGGAAAAAAACAATAATTATTCTCATTACAAACTAAATTAGAAACTATATTTAGAAATACCGTTAACACAATTTGAGATGGAATGGTAAAACAATTAAGGATTTTCTATTAGAAGTCGGCTTTTGTTAATTCTAATTTGACATGAAATGTGAAAAATAATTAAACCTTCTTTTATATTTTCCTTACCATCCAATATTAGTTGTACACGTTACCATAAATAGGTGTTCAAAATTATTTGTCAATTTACAAAATCAAAATAGTTACAATTAATTTGACATGTATTATTATACAACACGAGTGACTTTATAAATAACTGAAATAACATTTTAAAAAATAAAATAAAAGTGCATGGATAAAAATACTTTATGGAAGGCTAAAAAATTTATATCCATATGAAGGAGGGTAAAAAGCAGCAAATCATGCTTTATCAATCAACTAAACTTACAACTTCTCTATTTATAGATCCTCTACGTATTATAATATATTAGAAACCAAATTTGAAAGGAAAAAAACAATCAAAATTTCTACCATATAATTTCTTAAAGATCAAAAAATTTAAGATGTCAAGTGCTCAATTCAATGCTGGTGAATCCCATGGCCAAGCTGAGGTAAAACAAAATTTTACTCTTTTTTAAATATATATATAGTTGAAAAATCATCGAGAACAGTGGTGCACAATTTGAAACTCAATGAATAAATACCTTTCTTGTTTGCAATAAAGATTGAACCTGTGATGTGCGTCTATCTGAGAAATCACACACTATGCTTTTACCACTAAATCCAACGGTGAATCTACATGTAACATGTGGATTCACATTATGATCTCAATAACTTTTGTCTTAACCTTATATATATATATATGCATCAAGAAATCCATCAAAATATCCAAAAATATTGTATATTTATTTAAAATTATTATAAAACATATTGTTACAAATTCTGAATCCACCTCTACTTTAATTTATGACATTAGGCCAAAACTGAGCAATGGATAGATTCAGCCAAAAATGTGGCAAATTCTGCAGTTGACAAGGCTGAAAATGCTACCCAAAGAGCAAGTGAGTCAGCTCAACAAAACAATGACCACAATGCTGGATTTCTTCAGCAGGTAATCTATCTTATTACAAAATTATGAGATCCGATCGATTTGAATATAAAAGAATCAAATAAAATAAAATATGAGATATATAATTGACAATTTCACCATAATGTACATTTTGTTATATATTTTTACTATCAGGTTACCTAAAACATAATTACAAACAATCGTCAATAGAAATTTGATTTATTATAACATGAAAAAAGGCAGATTACATGTGGTATAACATATTAGAATTATTATAAGAATATATGTTGTTAGTATATATAAATTAATTTATTTTCAAATATTTAATTCTCATAATATATGTTTGTTTTTTTTGTGAGTCAGAAAGGAGAGCAAATGATACATATGGCTCAAGGTGCAATTGATGGTGTGAAGAACACTCTTGGAATGGGATCAGAGAAAAAATAAATTATAAAAAGGAATTAAACACAAGTTTTAATTACCTTTTATTATACAGATTCATAATATTCTAAAAGTTTCCTGTGCCTATATTGGACACAAGTGATAATAATAATAAATTAATAAAGTAGCTTATGATATAATTTTTTTTGTTTGTTTTAAGATCTCTCTCAAATAGCATTTTTGACTATATATGATGCTTATAGAGAGGTGATTTTTAAAATTGTTATGTAATAAAGATGTTATGAGAAAGTTTATTTGGTTTAGAATTTCGTCTTTTTTCCTACCTCTGGTTCATTACTTAATATTTGAAAACTTTTTTCAATTTTTTTTTCCAGTGTATATAAAAACACAAGTGTATTTTGATTTTAAAAATAGAGGTGTTCCAGAAAACAAAAAAAATAATGACAGTGCGGTATACTATAGCATGAACACACAATCTAAATCTATCAGAATCCAAAAATTGAGGCCATGATGACACACACTTCGAAAACCTCAAAATTGGTGTTTAAACCTAATGAAATACCACATATGAGACTTCCAAAGGAAAATCAAACCACGACTGAAAATAAATGAAAATAACAAAGAAGTTCCTAAAACCTAGTAGCATAAGTATAAAGAGCATCTAATACATTTCTAGAATGAAGAAATTAAAGACTGTAAGTGATAGATGGAGATCAATGGCGATCTGGAAAGTAGGATCTCATCTGAATGAGAAGCTATCGCTAGATCCGATCAACCGCTACGAAGATCACCCTAACTAGAATCTGCATAAAAAAGATAACAGAAGTAACGGTGAGTAAAATACACATGTACTCAGTAGGTTAGACTGACTGAGTATAAGAAACTAAGCTGACTTAAGAAATAAACTATGAAACGTTTCCAACTGCACGCAGAAAAGTCCCATTTCAGCATCAGTGCCGCTAATTTATATAAAAACGACACAAATAAAGTAAACACAAAAGGAAACAAATAAGCAAGTTACACAACACAACAAAGTTGGCTCATGCAATACAACGAGATGATGAAATAATGATGTAGAATCAAGGTCGTCGTACAACATGCCGTGTACACCTTGTCAAGTTTTAGCTTTCAGACAAGGATCCATGAGGGACTCGCAGTCCATATACCAATCTCGAAATCTCAATATTGTTGGGTTTAGCAAGGTGTGAATGGGAAATAAAAAGAGAAAATGGAAAGTGGAAGAACCAATTAAAGTGGGGAACCAATTTTGGAGGGAAAATGAAAAGTCATTGCAAAGTGTAAATGTAAAGTCATTTTTACCATATTGGTAGAAGAAAGGAAATTGTTGTCCTTATATTAGAAAACACTTCCTTTAGTTCTTAAAGGGTTAAGAAGAAGGTGCCCCTCGCGCCGTCGTCGTCGCTCGCTCGGCTTCGGCAAATAATTTGATTGATAATATTTTTTGGACAAAATTTATTTAATCAATCTTGTTTATTCATTTCTTTTCTCTTATAAATTAATTCAGAATGTTAGTTAAATGACGGAATTAATTATTTGAAATTCGCGCGTAACGGTAAATTCGTTTGAAAGGATTTGTTCCTTCCGAAAAGTTGTTACTTTCTCAAAAGACACAATGTTATGGAAAAATGGGTCTGAACAGACACATTCCTTGCTGCAAATGGCTATAAATAAGAGGTCTTTTTCGTTTTCAAACACTGAAAATTTTTTCTTCTCTGCATACATTTTCTTACATAAACAAAATTGTCGATTGACTGAGTTTGTGTGTGCTCTTGTTACTGTTCTTGCATTCGCTGAAGTTATTGAAGTTTGAGGTACCGCTACTTCTCTAACAGGTTAATCCATTTTATCTTGGGAGGAATTAATCTACAACCTCGGGTACAGTGAGGGGATTAAATTTCTTATGGAAACACGGTGGTTTCTGTGGACTCGAATTAAAAACATTATGTCTATTTCATCTATTTTCTGTTTCTGTATTTTTGACTAACATGAATACAGAAGATAACAAATATCTCATCAACTTGTCACCGAGTTTGTAGTCAAGGATAAAAGTAAGGTATCTCATTTTCTTCCTAAGAAAAAAAATATTTCTCTACTTTCTCAAATTCCCACGGACAATGATATTCTAAATGAGGATGAATGCATCACAACACATACAACACAAAAGTTTAGTCAATTCACCAAAGATTTTGAATAGCATAAAGTTCTCAAACTCTACAAGTCATGAAACACGTCCTCAAATGATAGGGATAGAACATGAACCTATTTGAAATTATTTTTTACCACTTAAAAAGCATTTCTTCCATTTTAAGATGATCAAATATCAATTCATGCCCCTAACTTGGGCATCTCAATGCCAACTATAAGGATAGGCCACACAACCCCTCAATCGTGCATATACTCAAATATCACAGATTTACAATAATAATTAAATGTATCACACGAGCCTCCACACAGGCTAAGTATCACAAATAGGCATTACACAAACTAAACAAGAAGGTCAATATTACCAACCTCTAAAGCTCATACTACAACTCATTTCACAGTTCACTTCCTAATAAAGATTAGTTACTCATCTCAGTCTAAAAGAGGGATAGCCAAATTACCTCGAAGGACGAAACTTTACCCAAACAACTCTATCGGAACACTTCCTCAATCACACGGTCACCGAACTATCAAGAATGGAAAGAGTTCATCAAAAGGAGTCCAATGATACCCACATTGATAGGATTATAAATCGGGGGTAGAATAGTTTGAAAATCACTTCAGAATTTGAAAGGGTAAAATCATATTTTAGTTGAAAAACATGTTCTACAAGCCAAGAAGAATCTGTGCTTTAAAAACCTATTAAAATCGATCAAGAAACAAGTTCAAATTCATGAAAATACCTATTTTTTAACTTAGGGGAAGAACTCCAAAACCCACATCGAAATCAAGATTTAAAAGGTGTTTCGGATGATAAAAATTCAAGGAATCAATAAGGAATTGGTAGGGAAAACTTACCCACACGAGTTTTCACAAAATGCAGCCAAGAAATCGCCTCCCCAAAGCTCCAAAAGATTGAAAATTGTGGAACTAAGAAAAATGGGAAGAATCTTGAATTTAGATTCTGTCCAGGTGAAAAATGGTCATCGTGATCGCGAACCACTAACTCTCGCGATCGCGAAGGTCATGGAGGTTCACATCGTGATTGCGAGACCCCTGTCCGCGATCGCGAAGTCTAAGGAGAAGGTTCATCACTAACGCAAGCCTATGGACCGCGATCGTGAAGGCCACATAGAAGACACATCGCGATCATGAGCCTATGGGCCACGATCTCGAAGGTCAAAATGACCTGCACTAGAAACTGAAAAACCAGCAACTCAACACAAGGAAAAAGCCTTCGTAGACCCTTAAAAATCGTTCGGGATCCGATAAAAATAAATTGGACATGTTACCCCATTAAATTTGACATTCCAGACTCAATACAATCGTCAGATTTTTGAAAAGAGATCAAATGACAAAATTACCCTCACAGACCATTTTTAAGGCTTAAAACTCAATTTCTCGCCCAAATGCCCAAAATTCAACCTAAGACCTCGCAAACTTGACCAACCACCTTACTAGTTCAAACTCGACGTTCTCTATGCGATGGAAAAATTATCATTTCATTTCACAATTAAAAATAAATTCACAAGAATAAGACATTACATAACCATCAATTAGTGCTGACAGTTGGATGAGTTAGATTGGATATATATATATATATATTCGGCATAAAGTGTTGAAGTCGGAGATATTTATAATTTTGGCCTCTAAAAGTTTTTCACATAGTTCATTTTGACATCTTTACCTAGCCTTGTATTTATTGAACATGCATCTTTGTCATTCTGAATTTGAATCACTTAAATAATTTTCACTGACATGACATAATGAGTGTAATATACATGAAATTGATACGTTGATGATATTTTTGACCAAATTTTTTTGGTCTACTTCTTCCTTGTATTTGTTTCTATATATGTCACCACTATCCTCCACCTTCTTTGTCAGAAAAAATGGAGACCATCACTACAACTTTCATATCTAATAATTTCTTACTCATCACTTTATATATATATATGTGTGTGTGATGAAGTCATATATATTTATAATTTTGGCCTCTTAAAATTTTTCACATAATTCATTTTGACATCGTAGATATTTAAAATGAGTGTAATACACATGAAATCGACATGTAAAGATATTTTTTACCAAAATTTTTTAATCTACTTCTTCCTTGTATTTTTTTTCTAGATCTGTTACCAGTGTCCTCCACATTTTTTGTCAGAAAAAATGGAGACCATCACTACAACTGTCATATCTAATAATTTCTTTCTCACTCTCATGAAGTCGATACCCCCAGTTCCCTCTCAAAAAATTAAAAAAAATGATCTGATTTTGGATCGATTTTTTGACAATTTTTAGTAATGTAATAATAGGAGTAACATTAGACCTACCTCATAAAAATAAAACTTTCAATTAAATTCGTTCAGATTTAACATCGTAACATTAGTCTCTTTGATAGATATTAGTACTCTTAAGGGAAAAAACATAAAAAATTAAGAGAACACCCAGAAAAATTAACACCAACAACTTTCATTCATATATATGGATACATATTATTATACTCTTATAAATTCCATACATAATTTTTTTCTTACTAATTCCAATCATGCAATTTCCTTACTTGGTCAAGACTAGGACCCATATAAAAGCCATCTTCTTGTATTTTCCAGTAACAATAGTCATTAGGATTCTCATCTTTTGAGCAGTTAACACTCAATTCATAAGTATAAACATCAAACATTGCTTGTTTGTTACCCCACCAAAAATGACAAAAGAAAAGGGTATGTCTAAAAATATCATGATGAGGGCGAAAAAAAAAATGAAAATCATCACCCACTTTAGGATGATGATATCCAAGATCATCATCTTTAGATGCACAGTGAAACGTTAAGGGTATATCATTATTTGGAAGAGCATCAACAATATGAACCTCAATATAAACATAGTGAAAAGCTTGGACGACTTGATAACCGTTGGTAATATACCATGAAATTATGAGAAAAATGAAGAAGTTTTTGGTCATGATATAATTGTAACTTTATAATTGTTTATTTCTTTCAATTGTAGCAAATTCTCCTCTTTAGCTAGTTTTCATATAGCTCAATTGTAAAAATTAAGTGGCATAAAAGGAATAAATTTTATTAAATGGCTTTTTGACTTTTTAAGATTGACATAAGATCATAATATAATATTTTTGAAAGAATTAAATTGAGGGTTGACTTATATAGTTATACCAGATACAAAAGCCCGGACAAGTCCGGGCCCAATATATATTGTTTTATGGGAAAATTACGCGTATAAGCAAACATATACTAGTTAATTAGTTAACATAGTCATAGTTTGCCTTAATTACTATTCACGATCTACTTTTAGCTATAATTACGCGGCTCAACTTATTAGTTTAGTATAATTCACATGTTTGTATAATTCGAAATTTGTACAACTTTTGTATAATTCAGAATTTGTATAATATAATTTATATAAATGTTTACACTTCTGATGTTTGTAATTGTATAAATTCGTTATTTCGAGTTTATACAAAAATAACTGAATTATACAAATGTTTCGCGAATTTTACAAACCTTCGAATTATACAAATCCACGAATTATACAAATGAGGCAGCTTAAATTGTAGCTACAATCCGTAAATATGTAAATTATAGCAATGAAGCATAATTAAGTTTATTATAGTGGTTATTTGTGAAAGTTCCCCTTGTTTTATTTGTATTAATTTTATAATTTTGTTTTCAATTATTTTTATAATATTTTTAAACGTAATTTTTAAATAATATATGTAGTACATGTGATATTTTGAAAGTCCTAATTTACAAGCAACTATAATAAATTTAAAATGACTAAATTATCCTCGAACTTAATAGATATTTCTAAAAAGCACACACGTCGACCGAGACATGTGTGCTTATTCACTCTTATATATTAGTAGTGGATTTACTTGTATATATCAACAATTCTCAATATCTTGGATTTATTTTGATCAAATGAGGAAGCCTAAAGTTTGATCAAATTAGGAGTTTCGGTTATTTGTTTAGGCTCTTACAGCAAAAAAATAAAATTACAAAGTATCATACTATTTTTTTGGTTCATGACCATTGACCAGTAAAGAAATGGTCAACTAGTATCAAATGATATCTACATTTTATTTTGTTCTGTTATGTTTTACAAGAGACTACGAGTGTTTGACTATATCAGTATATATATATATATATTATTGATAGTGTCCATTATTTCAATCATGTAAAGCCACAAATATTTATAATTTTGGTCCCTTAGAGGTTGTCTATAAGGTTAATTTTGACACCTTTATCCAGCCTTATATTTATTGAACACCTCTATCACTTTAAATTTGAATTACTTAAACATTTTTTGCTAACATGACATAATAAGTGTAATACACATGAAATTGACACATGAAAGATATTTTTAGACCAATTTTTTTTCGTCTGCTTCTTTCCTGTATTTTCTTCTAGATCTGTCACCACTGCCTTCCACCTTCTTTGCCGAAGAAAAATGAAGACAATCACTACAATTTTCATTTCTTATTATTTCTCTCTCTCTCTTATGAAGTCGATCTTTTTTTAAAAAAAATGATTGATTTTTGTCAAGGTCAATTTTTCGGATCAATTTTAATAGATATTTAATAGTGTAAACATATACCTCATATAAATAAAATATTAAATTATACAGTATTCGTTAAAATTTAACATCGTAACACTAATCTCTTTTGTGGATATTAACACTCTTTAAGGGCAAGAAAAATTGCAAAAAGAATAAAAATGGAAAAAGAACACTTAGAAAAATTAACACAAAACATTCATACATTTATTATTTTTTCTTATTACTAACTCCAATCATGCATTTTCTCTACTTCATAAAGGCTAGGACCCATATAAAAGCCATCTCCTTGTACTTTCCAAAAACAACTTATTGTATTCACATTCCATGAGCAATAAACATCTAAGTGATGATTATAAACATCAAATTTTGCTTGTTTGTTACCCCACCAAAAATGACAAAAGAAAAGGGTATGTCCGAACCAAATTCGAGGGATAAACTCAAAATGAAAATCGTCTCCCACTTTAGGATGATGATATCCAAGATCGTCGTCTTTTGATGCACAATGAAACGTTAAGGGTATATCATTATTTGGAAGAGCATCAACAATATGAACCTCGGTATAATATTCGGTCTTCACAAGAGCCCCTTGATAAGCATTGGTTATATAGAAGAAAATTATCAGTAAAATGAAAAAGCTTTTGGTCATGATGGATATAATTGAAACTTATAATTGTTGATTTCTTGCCATTGTAGCAATTTTTCTTCTTTAGCTAGTTTTTATATAGCTCAATTGTAAAAAATTAGGTGACTTAGGGACATATTTATTAAATGGTTTTTGACTTTTTAAAATTGTGATAAGATTGTAATAATGTTTTGAAAAAGTTATATTCAATATTAATTCATTTTCACTTACTTTACTGTCTTGTTAAATATGAGTCGGTTACACACTGAATTGTTTTGCCTTTCTTTTTTCTATACATATTCTTTGATGAAATTTCCAATCATTTTTATTTGTACTCTTCAACATTTGAAAAAATTAAGAGAAACAATATTCATTCATATGGATATATATATATATATATATATATATATATATATATCAATATATTCTTACAAACTCCATTCATATCTTTTTTTTCTTACTACTAACTCCAATCATGCAATTTTCTTAATTGACCAAGGTTAGGACCCATATAAAAGCCATCTTCTTTTACTTCCCAAAAACAATATTCAATAGTTTTTTCATCATGTGAGCAGTTAGAATTTAAGTCATCATTGTAAACATCAAACATCGCTTGTTTGTTACCCCACCAAAAATGACAAAAGAAAAGGGTATGCGCGAACCAAACTCTAGGTACGAAATGAAAATGAAAATCGTCGCCCACTTTAGGATGATGATATCCAAGATCATCGTCTTTTGATGCACAATGAAACGTTAAGGGTATATCATTATTTGGAAGAGCATCAATAATATGAACCTCAATAGTAACATTGGCCTTCTCATGAGCATTGGTTATATACAAGGAAATTAGCAATAAAATGAAGAAGATTTTGGTCATAATAGATATAATAATTAGAACTTATAATTGTTGATTTCTTGCAATTGTAGCAATTTCTCCTTTTTAGCTAGTTTTTATATAGCTCAATTATAAAAATTAGGTGACTTGAAAGGGATAAATTTCGTTAATTATCTTTTTGACATTTTTAACATTGAGATAAGACCATAATATAATGTTTTTTGAAAGAATTAGATTCAGGATTGACTTATATTTACTTATCCTTGGAATAGATAGGTAAAATAACAAAAATATCCTCATTAAACTCCATTTTTATACACCACTTTACATTCATGTATATTAACATAATTTTTTAACAATATTTATAATAGCATTCAAAACCTTAATTATTCGTTGTTCTTATGATAATATATTTTTCTTAAAAAATTACATTTTATAAATACAATTTTTATATATGAATATATAATAAGTTGAATTTATTTGCCTAATTCTTATGTTTATTTATATTTTGATTTCTCTCAAAATGTTCACTCCACTACTAAATTGCATATTTTTAATTAAATAGTTTATTACTCACTTAAAACTTATATTTTATATATAAATTAAAATGTAGATAACTTTAATAATAAAATTTCTTTAACTTTTAATAAACTTAAAATGGAAGTTTTATTTTTAAGCTAATAAGATGAAGGTTTTATTTTAAAATTAAATAAGATAAAAGTTTTATTTTTAAGCTAAATAAGATGGAAATTTATTTTTAAGCTAAACAAGATGGAAGTTTTATTTTTCAGTTAAACAAGATGAAAGTTTAATTTTAAAAACACACGGCACACCCAAAAATACTTAAGCTAAATAAGATGGGAAATTTTATTTTTAAGAATGAATAGCTAAAACTTGCAAATAATATGAAAAAAAACAAAATAAGGTGAAGGGTATTTTTGTAAACAAACAACTTATTCTTAGAAATTGTGCAATGAATATAAGTTTGAATATGCCAAACCAAATTAACAAGCAACAAAAAATAATCCCAGCATAATTAATCTCAACATAACTTATCCCAACATAACTTGTATTCAAACTAAACGACTCCTAGGAGTGTTTGACTATATCAATAAATATATATTACTTCCTCTATCCCTATTTACTTGTCCACTTTTAAATTGACACACCTATTAAGAAAATAATTATTGACATAATGAGTTTACCATTTTACCCTTATTAATTATTTAGTAGATGAATTAAATATTTAAGATTTTCAAAATAATTAATTGAGGGTATAATAGGTAAAAAAAATTCCTTTCTTGATTTGCCAAAATAGACAAGTAATTAAAAACAACTAAAAAAGGAAAAATGAACAAGTAATTAGGAACAGAGGGAGTAATAATCTTATTAATAGTTAGACCTGTCAATATGGGCTAGCCCATCCCATCCGAGCTAACCCATACAGGCTTTGACATTTTACGGGTCAGGCCGGGCTAGCCCATTTTTTGTGTGGGCCAGAAAATGGTCAGCCCAGCCCACAAGTACGTGGGCTACAGGCTTGCCGGGCTAGCCCACTTTTTTAAAATTATATTTTTTTATAATTATTAAAATAAATTATAAATTGTAATTTAAAAATATTATTATAAATATCGGCAAAACAATATTACATGGTGTTAATGTTACTACTTGTTAATCAAATCCACAAATAAAATTATCTTTATAATATTTATAAAAAAAATTTCAAATAAAAGTATAAATATCTAAATAGAAATATTAACCTAATTGTTTTGTCACATTAAAATACAAAAAATGTGACAATATTCCAACCATAAAAATGTTAAAAATAAACTCCTTAAAAAAATCATGAAACTTATGGCGTATCTAACACA